>QOVD01002175.1:0-20255 GCA_003521225.1 Tuber microsphaerosporum
AAAAAAAAAAAAAAAAAACCGTTGAGTAGTTAGTCGTTGGGGAAAGCTTCGGTCAGTAACTTCGAGGTACTCGTTATCGTCCTCTCGGTCCGAAATCACTCGAGCATGGCCTGTTTGTCGGTTGTTTCTAGTGAGTTGTTTGCCTTCCACCCCCTCTCCTCGTCCCATCATCTCGTCCCCTGGCTCGGTTACAGCCGCCCCCTTGTCCCTCCCTTGCCACCGCTCACACGGTTTGGCTTGGTTCATTCTTTCGGCTGGCATCCTCTCTGCCTGGTGGCTCCACTCGCCCCGCGACAGCCCACAGTCGCATTCCTCGGTTACGACTGTTCATGGTATTGCACTGCCTCCTTGGACGACTTTCAACCTTGGTACGATGTAATTTTGCTGGCTTCTTTCGTGTTATGATTACCTCTTGTTTCCGACTCAAGGGTGATGGCCGGCCCCCTTCTGTGATCGTTAGTGTAATGTTTACTCTATGTCTCAGTTGGGTTTTCTTTCTCATGGGTTATTTTTGTTTGTCTTTCCTTTCATTTGTATTGGTTAGACGTTTCACTCCTTGTTTCACTGCGCAGGCAGTGTTCTTTTTGTCAGAGGGTAGGAGTTTATGGCAAGTGGTTTTCCTGTTGTTTCCTGCCTGTAGGGTTTTGGGGATTTACTTTGTCGTCCGCTGCAGCCAGCCGATGTTGTTTTTCTCTCTTGTCTGCGGGATCGTGCGGTTGGGCCCACACCCGAGGGTCTTGGGATAATGGCTTTTTCCACTAGCGTCAGGTTGGATCGTGGGGTTCTTTTTCCGCCATATCTGATGATGCATGCAGTTTTTGTGCCCCGGTAGTTGTAAAACAAACATACTTGATATAAAAAAAAAAAAAAAAAAAAAAAAAAACCGTTGAGTAGTTAGTTCCTCACGCAACCATCTAAGTACTTTCTTATACTATCAATTCAAGTTATCTTTACCATCACGATTCCTGGCGAACAAGAGAAGTGTCTCTTAGTAGGTTTTCGACTACACGATAGGAGCAAGAGTGTTCGGCTATCAGAAGTAGTGTACGGGAACGAGGAAGTTGTTATCTGCTGCAAGTATCGCCCGGAGGAAAGGATCGTTACAGATAGGAGCAAGAGTGTTCTGCTATCAGAAGTAGTGCACGAGAACGAGGAAGTGTTACCTGCTGCAAGTATCGCCCAAAGGGAAGGATCGTTACAGTTAGTTGGTCTATCTTTGGAGTGCCATAACTCACTAACTAACCGACCAAATTTCACCGTATGACTTCGTACTGATAGAGCGTCAACTCTTATCTAGAAATCAGTGAAAACCTCTCTGTCGCATCCCTTGTATCACGATACAGAGGTTGATTTGCAACCATGACATAGTTAAAATAACTATGACAGTAGTGTGGGTTAAACACGTGACCTTCGGATATCACACCAGTGATTATACCGTTCAGCCAATGTCGGGACCGCAGGGGTATGATGGCTGTACTTTTGAGGTTTGTGCGCAGGGGTCTGTGCGTTCGGAGGTCCGTGCGCTGCATTCCAGTATTTCATACATGGGCTTCCAATGTGCATAACACAAACTTCTCAGGAGATAAGAAAGAGTGGCTGGTATATGTCACGATTGGCAATATCCTTTTCCGGATACGAAACCGCCCAACAAAGATGCCAATCTAACTACTTGCTCTGCTGCCTTTACTATCAAAACTGAGTCATGAATCAGTCCACGCTAACGAAATCCACTTGTAGATGAATAATGATGCTCTGCAGGCTCTCTTTGATCTCATTCTGGCCCCATTGCAGGAGATTGCCGAAGACGACGCCGTGATGGACTGCGCAGATGGAACAATGCACCCATGTTTTCCACTCTAATCAGCCTGGATTGTCAAACATTTGAGCATACCATTTTGCATGGAATAACCAGTCATTCCTGCCTGTATTGTGAAGTTCCGGTGACAGAACTTGGTCAGGATCCACAAAAAAGATACAACGTGCCAGACTATGCCGATTATGCGTGAAAAACAAGGGAGCACAAACAAAATCAAGACACCCATATCGTAGACTATTTTCCTCAACTTTATATAAAAATGGACCGCAATTTATTCTCCGGACTCTACCGAGTAAACCTCACTAATCTTCAGAAACCCGACCTTTTACACAACATCTATCTCGAACTGTTTAAGCATATGATGAAATGGATGGAAGGAGTCCTGAAAAAGCATAAACGGTAGCAGGCATTCGATGATATCTGGAAAGAATTGCTGCCTTATCCCGGTTTCTGTTAACCAAAAAAGACTTATCGAGAAGTCACACAGTGGCAAGGCAAGGAAATGCGAAACCTTGTCCGCCGTATTTCGGCTGTATTGGCATCCGCATTGCAAAATCCGGATAGTTCTCAACAACTATCTTTCAAGTAGGCATTACAGTGTCTCTACCCACTGATTGATTTCACCCTGATGATTTAGTATCACTCTCATAAGCTGGAGACACTCTGTTACATGGAACTGTATCTGAGGACCTTTCACAAAGCAAAGGATATATTTCTCGATTTCCGTACAACCAAAGCTCTACGCGCACGGGCTGAAGATCAGGATCAGGAATTGAGGGAACGGATTGCCAATGAGCACAGACCTAGGGTCGACACTGGATCCGCCACCAAGCGGCGTCAGCCACTGGGCGAAGCCTGGATTGAAAGGGCCCATCAATTGGCAGAATTGATACTGCGGGAAAACTACTCCAATTTTATTTAGATTCATTACCTAAATCACTTTGGACAACATATGCGATGTTTTGGGTCTGTTCCAATGTATTCCACAGATATCAGCGAGCTGGCGCATAAAGATCAGAGCAAGGAAGGATACCGTAGGTTAAATAAAAATGAAGCGGCACCACCGATCTTGAGACAATACAGCTGGCAGGTGGCTATTAGAATGAGATAATTGACAATAGAGGGTATTACGGATGGCAGGCGATGCAGTTCGAACTGGCAAAGTCAGCGTTTCTAGTCCAGAGATAGGTATAGAGACCTGCCAGCCCCACCGGATTTTACAGCGAGTCCTGAAATGGCGAACCCTGAATGTCGGCAGAGTTTTCCAGCTTTGCCGTAAATTAGAGATTCCTTATAATAACTTGGCTGCAGAATTGGTTAACTACATCTGCCAGGCGTGACTGACAAACGGCAGCTCTCAGTTGACCCCAGCGAACTGAAATTCTGTCCGGCTAAGCTATTCACACAGTTTGAAATTCCTGTTCCAGACTTTCAAGAAACAAATATCTTCCAAGTTTATCCTGCATGCTGTACAGGAAAGAAGTCATTCCAAAACTCTGGTGTCAGAAATGATTGGATATGGATACAAGCTGGCAGGCTGGATATGTATCGCGAACTTCGTAGATGGGCCGTGGCACACTTGGTAGGGCTTTTTAAGATAAGACATATGCGAACGGGAGTTGCAAGTCAGCTAGCATTTGTTCAAGTAGTTGTTCCGGTGAACAGTGGCAGATTTCATTGGTCAAGTGAGCATATACGAGTCTGCAAGCAGTGCAATGGTCGGGATATGAGGTTAATCAATATTGGAGTCATGGTTGGCCAGCCACATGTGGTTCCTTATGGCGATAGGCAATGGCTAGTAAATCACCGGATTGATCTGCAAACATTTATAACATTTATTGAAACTTTCTATGTACATATTTAGTCCGAAGAGAGAAATAGAAATCTAAAATATTTAAAACAAAGAACTATTGATTCAACGGACAAGCCTCCCTGGATCCGGATAGAGAGAACACTGTGTGGGAGAAGCAGCAGAGGATAGGTAGATAAACTAAACATGGTGGGGATCAGCCCACGGACTCAGGTGGATGGAAAAATAAAGGTTCCCAGCATGAAGAATATGAACACAGTGGGGGATCATGGAGTCAGAATTCAGAGTCCAGTAGCCCCCCTGTGTTCGGCTTCTTCGTGCCGGGAACTTGAATGAACGTGAACTGTTGGGAGGCCAGCGGGTGAATCTAGCTGGCGTTCGACGGCAGGATCAGGGACCAAGAATGGGGGGTTGGGCATGCAGGGCAAGGGCCGCCGGGCGTGATGGGAAGAATAGGGCAGGGGGGAGAGATATGTAGGCAAGGGGGGTCTGGAGCACAGCCTATGGAGTGTTTGGAGAAAGGAAATTGGCATTGCAAGGCAGTAGGCACAATTGGGTAAGAAAACAAGAATCCGGATTTACCATGTATCTGGGGCGAGCCAAATAGACGTAAATTGCCTTTTTGCTGATGAGGTATAGGGGTCAAATGTGAACTTTTGCTGATGTAGTCCTTTCACTAGCACCTGCAAGATATTCCTGAAGAGCCAGTTTTGTGCCTTTATTATCAATGAGATGATGGAGCATGGGAGCTTTATCCTACAGGAATAAGGGGACAACCCGGTTTTGAATCCAACTTCTCTTATTTTGGATAATCCAGTCACGGACACAGCTGCCCTGGTCACCAGTAGCAGCAAGTATTGAAGCTGCCTTCTTCTAGGATCATTTCCGGAATGGTTTCTGCGATCCATATTTTTGGAATTGATAAAACTAAAGACCTTTTAGATGATGACCAAGATTTTAGCCCTTTGGTTTTGTTCTTTTGTAATTCAGCAGCCTTCGCATATCCTAAATGTCTAAGAGAGAAGTAAGCCATATGGCCTCAAGTGTCAATAGAGCATTAACTTTCTGAAGGTCTAAATCTTTGGTGAGAATATGATGCTTACATTGAGTCGTTTAATACTGGGACAAAATCCGCCAGCTTCTGATCGCTTCAGCCAAGTTATCTCTCTTATCATTCCCCTACTCCTGCAGCCTCTGCAGCTCATCCAATTCCTCTAACCCTTCTAGCTTCTCTAGCTCCTCTACTTCCTCTAGCTTCTGCTGTCCCTCAAGGTCTTCCCGCCTCTCCCACCTCTTCAATCTCCCCAAATTCTCCAACCCCTGCTGTCCCTGTGGCTCTTGCTGCCTCTCCACCACCTTCTGCTCTTCCACCATTTTTAGCTCATGTAGTCTCTTCAAGGTCTCTCCTCACTTTTTTCTTCTCCATAGTCTTCAAGTTTGTCGACAAGGACTTTTTCCCCCTCTTTCACTCTCAATTGAACTTGCATTAACTACTCATAATGAGCACCATGCAATTGTTTGCATGTTCTAAATATCATAATATTAGTAGGTTTTACTATTGGAGAGATATTTACCTTGATTAACTCCTTCAATCTCCTCTAATCCCTCAAGAGAACTCAGGACTACACCACTAGGATATTCAACTGCCGTCTTTCTGGGTCGACATCTGAGATGACCTGCAGTTCTGCTTTGTCGCGTTCGTCGCTTAATTCCAACCTGTTGAATATGTTACTCGTTCTTGCTACTTACTTTATGTTGATTATATTAATCCGTCTATTTTTCATACCAATATATAGTACTAGATTACCATATTAGTTATCTTTTGCTGTTGTATTACAATGCCAAGACTCTGAATCTACAGCCAAATCTCCATATTTTAAAATGAAGATATCATTTCTTCTACTTGCTTTGACAGTATAAAACAACCATACTTTTATTCTTATTCACTTTGTCTATATTTCTACAGTTTTTTTACGCTTATTGAGCTAGTATTTGGTATGTTATATTCCATTGAAATCATCACCAAATGAGGTATACACTTATTCATTCTTGCACTATACACACTCTTCTATTCTTAAACTATACACTTGTTTGTTGGTTCATGAAATGTTGTCTTAAATGTATATAATATTTTCAGACTCAATCTACAAAGTTTTTCAAAACACTTCCAGTAAGCATTTCCACCATTAGCAAAAAACAAGTTTGATGCCTGAAAGCCCTGTGGAGCCATATCATTGAGATTTATGCTTTGGTGAATCGCGTGTAATCCTGTTTAATCCTGATAGTGCCTGTCAGTTTACTTAAAGAGGAGATACCAATCTTAATTCCTGTAAAATATGAGCTATTTTTAGCTTTAACTCACAGACTTTTTACATACCAAAGTTGAATATTATTGGCTCAAATTTTGCAACTTCAGTATGTAAAAGGTCCATCAGTTATTGATAAAAATACCTTATATATTGCAGAAAATAAGATTAATATAGTCTCTTTAACTATAACTAACGGGATTTTTAACGTTATAATTAGACTCCAGGCAATTGAACAAAATGTAAAACTCTACCACAGGGGGCACAGGGGGGAGCCTGTTTTTATGTTGATAACCACTTCTTTTGCAACAAAAAATAAATTTATCAAATAATCCAAATAATTCACTCATTGCTGATACTTCTGTTGGATCATGCTCCAATCACTATACTCTTTCCAAATCAACAAATTCCAGCACAACGAGATGGTGGGTTCAACAGGCCAAAATGAAGCAAAATCAAGTGTAAGTAAGTACTTTTTTTATCTTAATACTATATACTCATATTAGGAAGATGCAGATTATTAATTATTAATTCTAGATAAATCTTATTGCTCCAAAAGTTCCAATGGCCAATGTTCTTTATATGCTGAAATTCTGAGCAAGCAAAGCTGTAGAAAAAGCCTGCCTGTCCTGTTTCCACCAATAGCCAAACCTACAGTTGTCTCTACTCAAATATCTATAATAACTCTCGACAAGCCACTGATGAGGAGTTGGAACAGGATTACAAATATTAGCCAAGACAACGAATCTTTGTGGATAAGCCATACCCCAACCAGCTCAAAACACTGAAGGCCACTTTTGAAGCACTACTCAAGAAGTCTCAGTATAGGAAAAGTGCCTACAAGAGAGGCTCAACTGGTTTGTTTTTCAAGAGACATTATCAGGTTTATCTATTCTTGATGCTTCAAATCAAGCAGAAGCTTATAGTACAGAGGGGTCCGAACCTATTTACTAGTATTACAATCTCACTAATACCATAAAAACTACTCACTGCAGAGGTTACTGCTAAAGGTAGGTTGAGCAGCCGGGTTTAAGGGAGGATCATGTCCAATGAGGATTTATTGGTCATAACACACTTTATACTAGAACCAGGACAAAGGAAACACCTGAAAGTGATTAGTCTGCTGGAGGATCTAGATACTATGCTTACAGTTAGGAAATATATTCTCAAAGCTGAAGAAAGTAAGTATATTACACTCATTATCTAATCATTTGTAAATTGTAAATATAGTAATTAATAAGAGATATAAAACTGACCGCATATCATCTGGCTAAGACGATTGTTACCATTTGGCAAAGGTCCAGTAATGATCTAGATATTACCAACTGGTCAACTAATAGTATTGCTCAAGAGGTTGAGAAAACTATTGGATCTAGAACTTCATGTAAAAGACTACGGAAGCTTCAGTTTAGCTATTGAAACTATAGAAAGAGTATATACAATAATAGCCATGAAAGATCTGATGTAAAAAACTACATGAATAATGTATTTCTCCCTTACATGGTATACTATAGTAATCAGTTAGTTATATGGTATAAAAATCTACAGGAGATTCTCAATCCAAATCATCTTTCTAGCAATATTCAACCCGTTATACTTGTTACACAAGATGAATCTCCATTCAACTGAAATTATGGCAGATACTTTATATAGGTCCATTCCTGAAAACAAGTCTTTCACAAAAAGAGTTGTAGATAACGACTTCATGTTTCAGACATTCTTACACCAATCAAAAGTTTAGGAGATAGTGATACTAGTGTAATTTAAAATATGGTGGTGATACCTGGTTGACTAGTGAGAAATTGCTTAACCAGGTTATCAATAAAGTCATTACTACCTTTGAGGTTCAATTCTCATAATCATGCAAGACCCTTTTTACTTTTGACAATTCCAGAAACTAGTTAAAATTGGCCAACAATGCATTGTTTGTATCAGAGATGAATTGTTATGGGTAGCTGATAGTACAACTGTAATATTAAGTTGAGTCTGAGTACGTGTATAAGAAGATATGGCTAAGAAGGCTCATGGGTAACTATCTCTCGTGAGAAGCAATTATTTTGATAAAGAGATACTCAGGTAAGATAAAAATTTGGAGCGTGATGACGTTTTATATTGATAAGATCTCTTCTCCAGCGCTTAATGATTCCTATAGCAAGAGAGGCACTTCAATATTTATATTCCGCATCTAAGTATTCGCGGGCTAACTAATAACCACTAACTAAAAAGTGCGAACACTTTCTGACCCTGACAACTGCTCGATCACTGGTATAGCATTATGAAGACATACACTATTCTTCTCACCGTGAGGGTATGTCATTCCCTTCAATGATAGGTATGCAGAGTTCTCACAGCCCAACAGATGCTAGCGTTGTAACATTCTTCACCAAACTATATAAGAAGTGGCCAACTCTGTGGTTGTCAGACCATTCAATGCGTGCAAGTTCTTAGGCTGCTCATGCACCAGGTTTCAGGAAAACTTCTGCTCGCAATCGCACCTATAGCTAATTACGCACAATGCCTCTTCCTTACTGACTAGTTCGGAGTGGAACTGTTGGTCCACACTATGCATGCTGGCGTCAAATTCCCTCGTAGAAGGATTTCGCTCAAGCGTCCACTCATCTGTTTCCCTCACCTCACTTAACTTTAATGGGCTATAACTTTATATGACGTGGACTGATTCAGCTCTAAGAACTTAAATAATTTTTGTTAGGTTCTCTTCTCATATATCCTGCAAACAGCATCCAGTGAGACAAACGGCCGCGACGTATATGGTGTTATTGCAAGTGGTCCCGGGAGAGGAATTTCTGAGTGCGACTCGGAGTGCAACTACAACTAGTGTAGCAGTGAACCTAGTATCCCAACGTCAGGGCCGTAGGGGTATGACCACTATAGTTTGAAGGTTTGTGGGCAGGGGTCTGTGTAATCCAGAGGTCTGTGTGCTGAATTCCAGTGCTTGTATACATGGGCTTCTAATATGTCTGTTAGGCACATTTGAAGCCCATGTATGGAATACTGGAATCCAGCGCACAGACCTCCGATGCGCACAGACCCCTGCGCACAGACCTCAAAAATACGGCCATCATACCCCTGCGGCCCCGACTTTGGAGCACTACGTTCATTGCCGCACCAGTGGTAGTTGCACTCACACTCAAGAAAGTCCCTCCAGGGACCACTTGCAATAACACCATATATGTCGCAGCCGTCAGTCCGACCGGATGCTGTTCGCAGGATATATGAGAAGAGAACCTAGCGAAAATTATGCAAGTGGTTCGGACCAAATCGGTCGACGTCGCATAAAGTTATAGGCCTTCAAAGTTAAGAGAGCTGAGGAAATTAGACACTAGTACGCATAGTGGAGACCAACAGTCCCACTCAGAGCTAGTCAGTAAGGGAGAGGCATTGCGCGCAATTAGCCATAGGTGCGATTGCAAGCAAGAGTCATTCCGAAACCTGATACGCATGCAGCCTAAGAACTCGTAAGCATTGAATGGTCTGACGACCCAGGAGTTGGCCACTCCTTACATAGCTCGGTGAAGAAAGTTATAACGCTAGCACCTATTGGGCTACCAGAACTCTGCACACCTATCGTTGAAGGGAATGACACACCCTAACGAATAGATGAATAGTGTAGGTCTTCATAATGCTAAGCAAGTAGTCGAACAGTTGTCAGGGTCAGAGAGTGTTCGCACTTTTAGTTAGTAGTTATTAGTTAGCCCGCGAACACTCAGACGCGGAATATAAATATCGAAGTCCCTCCCTTGCTACAAGAAATCATCAAGCACCGGAGAAGAGATCTTATCAATATAAAAAGTTACCACACTTTAAATCTTTATCTTACTCGATTATCTTTTTTATATATCAAATTACTTCTCACGAGAGCTAGTTACCCACTAGCCTTCTTAGACAAATCTCCGAAGATACCTACTCAGGCTTAGTTCGATATTATAGTCCCACTATCAGCTACCCCTAACAATGTCTAATATAAATCTAAAGCCTGGTTACAAGAATACAAAGCCAATGCGAAACATCTATGTAGTCAATGATAGCCATACTGAGAGTGGTTATCTTTAGTCCATGATTTTACCAGATAGCTGGCCAAAAGGACTCAATGTTCTTCTTACAAAATGTGGTTTGAGGCCTGAAAATAGACTGAGCTTTCTCACTCAATGTTCAGTTAAGTCAAAGTCCGGAAAGTTAATGAAACCAAATCCTTGTTGCCTTGATGGAGAAACCTACTACGTACGAGCCATGCTTGCAGTACAACCATACTTTCAAAATCGAAAATGTCAAATAGAGGAGGCAATCTTGAATGCTGTTCATGATTTTATATTTTATCCTGTATTCCATTATGAGCTCAATTTTATTGAGTATTATTGTGATTCTACTAAACGATACATCTGTAATAACTGTGAGTATGACTTTGAATTTCTTAAGTGTCTTGCTCCTAAAGTATTAGCTGGTATGTCTAATCAATTAATTTGCAAATTCTGGGCTCAAATTGAGCAGAATATTGATGCCTATCGCTCTGAAGTTTTATATACCTCTGCTAAATATGAAAATCTTGTCAGTCTGAAGTATGCCTCACATCATTGTATTAGTACTTTCATTGAAACTTAAACCTATTTGTTGTAATTAGCACTTGTTCTATCATAAAGTTGTATTTTATATTATTTTCTTTTTAAAGATATATGTATATAACGAATTATATATTGGTTTTCTACATTTTCAATCAAATACCAACTGTATATATATTATATTATACCATAATATTATCATATCCTATAAACTATTCTTGGAGCTATGTAAGTCAAACATTAAACATCAAAGCTTTCATTAAAGAATGAATGAAATACATATAACATTAATTATAGACACATTATATTTGGCAATGCCAGTAGTCTACATTATAATCGTCGACCACCATACTCAGATCAGGTTCTATTAGTTCACAATACTACTATTAGAATACATATTACTTATCTGGTAAACATTGAATAAAGGTTATTACCTGTTGCGCAATCTAAGTAAGTAGCATTTCTAACAACCATAATCTACCAGAGGATTTTCTTTGGTAATAGTAAGTATATGTTTACATAACTTGTATTTCTAAAACATAGCAGAGTGTATTGATACAATCATCGTGTTAATTATAACATATCTATCAGCAAAAACAACAGTTTGCATTTTGCTCTTTCTGAGCATCGTGGCGTATCCCGAAAAATGATTCGCCTCCTGAACACCTGTTCGCATCCTGAACACTAGCTTGTATTCTGAGAAAGATGAAATTGTTTGGAGAGAACAATACGTTAGTTTATCTAATAAATAGTAGTTTATTCTAGCTACCTGCAAAAGTTTAGACTTCCAATCTGTCAAATGAATGCCCAATGGAAAATTGAAAGTTTTAATAGCAATATTTGACTTTCCCACTTTGAACCCCTGCATCTACCCAAAATAGTAGCTTGTAGGAAGTGTTACTAAGTGCAAATAAGTAGAAATCAACTACTAGCAGGATGGCCATATGCTGGTTTCCAGGATGCAATGGAAGATAATTTGTATATATTCAAGATACAAACAGGGGTCTCAGAATGCACAGGATGGACCAAAGTGCAAACTTTTCCTTTTTGTTGATGTCTATAGTGCAACAAAATTGAGATCACGGAGTTCAGGGAATCCAATAGGCCTTAATGCCAAGGTTGTATGAAATCGGTTAATACACAGTAGAGGGAAAATGGACCAGGAAAGTACTAGTCCACAGTTCAACAATTATGAAAGAATCAGTAGTGGCAAAAAAAGACAGAACTGAAACAATCAGGATCATAGTTAAGCAAATGAAGAGGCAGACCATAAGTAAACATGATAGTTAGGAGATAGTAAGCAAAAACTAGGGGCAACACAGATCTCTTAAAGAACTTAAAGAATCTGAGAAACATATAGATAAGAAGCTAAAGGATCAGGTTATACAAAGGTGGGAAGCAATGAACAGAATGTAATTGAAATCAAAAATATGTTAACTGTGAGACCAGGGTGAAGGACCTAGATGGCTCTGGGCAGAGTGAGGCAGAGGGTGTTAGGGGTAGCCGATAATGGGACTATAATATCGGACAAAGCCTGGGTACGAGTATTGGGAGAATTGTCTGAGAAGGCTCGTGGGCAACTATCTTCTCGTGAGAAGTAATTGAGGTAATAAAAAGATGATCAAGTAAGATAAGGATTTGTAGCGTGATAACTTTTTATATTGATAAGATCTCTTCTCCGGTGCTTGATGATTTCTTGTAGCAAGGGAGTCACTTCGATATTTATATTCCGCGTCTGAGTGTTCGTGGGCTAACTAATAACTACTAACTAAAAAGTGCGAACACTCTCTGACCCTGACAACTGTTCAACTACTTGCTTAGCATTATGAAGACATACACTATTCATCTAATCGTGAGGGTGTGTCATTCCCTTCAATGATAGGTGTGCAGAGTTCTTGTAGCCCAATAGGTGCTAGCGCTATATCTTTCTTCACCGAGCCATGTAAGAAGTGGCCAACTTCTTGGTCGTCAGACCATTCAATGCATATGAGTTCTGAGGCTGCATAAGCGTCAGGTTTCGGGATGACCCTTGCCCACAATCGCACCTATGGCTAATTGCGCGCAATGCCTCTCCCTTACTGACTAGCTCTGAGTGGGACCGTTGGTCTCCACTATGCGTACTAGAGTCCAACTCTCTCATAGAAGGATTTCGCTCAAGCGTCCACTCCTTTGTTTCCTTCAGCTCACTTGACTTTGAAGGCCTATAGCTTTATGCAATGTCGACCGATTTGGTTCGAACCACTTGCATAATTTTCGCTAGGTTCTCTTCTCATATATCCTGCGAATAGCATTCGGTCGGACAGACGGCCGCGATTTATATGGTGTTATTGTGAGTGGTTCCTGGAGGGGACTTTCTGAGTGCGAGCGCAACCACCACAGGTGCTGCAGCGAACGTAGTGTCCTAAAGTAGGGGCCGCAGGGGTATGATGGCCGTATTTTTGAGGTCTGTGCGCAGGGGTCTGTGCGCAGGATTCCAGTATTTCATACATGGGCTTCCAATGTGCCTAACAGAGGGCCAGAAGTAGAAGGAGTATGTGAGGAAGGTACAAGCTAAGATAGAAGAGTGAAAGCAAGGATATGAGAGAGCAAGGACAAGGGAAGAGTGGATCAGAGATAACTTGTATGAGGAAAGTATTGACAAGGACCTTGGTTCTTGATGGCGGACCAAGAGGTTCAAGGGGACCAGCCCAGGTGACTTCAGAACTAGCAGAAATATTTTACTAATGTATAATGTATAGAATAATGAGATAAGAGAAGGTAAAAGATAATCAGAAAAAAGAGGCGAGATATTGAAGTAAAAGCAGAAAGTAGCCAAAGAAGAGTTTGTTGGAAAAATATAAGCCATCAGATAATAATTGTGTAAAAGTAAAGACAGAGCGAAGTTGTAATGAGGAAGAAATAAGAGAATAAGGAAATCAGTGAGGTTGATTAAATACAATTAGATTCTCAGAGCAAAAGATCAAACAATGTTTGTAGGCTTTAAGATCTGGATAGTCACAATAGTGGGTTAACTTACCCTTATCTGATAATTAGCATGATATTAGATAGTCAGATACAGTCGCACCTGGCTATAATGAACGCAAAAAACACTGTTCACTATAGAGATTAGCCAATAGCAAGGCCTAAAGGCAGCTAACAGACCAATCACAGTCTTTCCTTTCAGCCCCCGTTCACTATAGCGAGGTTCTCTATAGCCAGGTGCAACTGTAGTCATGTATAATTACTGTACAGTACTTATATAGCCTAGCTCCCTCAATTCTCAAAGCACCCCGGATCAGAGAAAAAATAAGGCTTGGCGCCAAAAGGCTCTCTCTATTTCTAGATCCGATACCTTACCAGCGCTCGAGAGGTCTATCACCCCGCAGCATACAAGCCACAAGAACTGATTATACGGGGTCCATCCCGCCCGCGCAGCATTTGTGCTTCCCCGTCGACCCAATTTGTCCTAGCGCGTGGCGCAAATCCTTTTCCTCTAGAGGGACACGGTGCCGGCAGCTTGTGAGTGCCGGCACTGCAAGCACTCATGTGGAAAGAGCCCAGAAACTTAACCATTTGGGAAACCATTTGTAAAATAAAAGGTTGCCACAAAATTTACTGAAGTTCACAGGCCTCTGGTCTACCCATGCTGGTTTCCTCTAAGTTAGGCCCTCCATACCAGCTGCACACACTGCAAATCAAACAGCTCGCACCGTTGGGGCGAAGCTGGACGCTTTGTATGGGAATTCCCACCACCAGTGTCCGGCTTCAATTCAGTGGCGCAAGCATAGTGTTTTTTCAGTGGAAATGAACTTTGTGCCGCCCACCAGGGCCAAATCCTACCGGAGAGGCACGAGCACTCGAGTACGGTACTCGTACAGTGCCAGCACTGCGAAAATCAAAAGGGTCCGGAAATCTTGGCGCTATTTTGGTCTGCACTATGCAATACCAAACCTTGAAGATACTTTTGATTTTCGTAAGTATCATACATATTGTCCTGTCCTTCGATTCGGTACGGTGCTATGAGTCTGGGAGAGTTATTTTTTGAAGGTAATCCATCACGCACCCGCCCGCCCGATACCGACACTTGGCTTGTACTATCATCCGTTTTGGTTTTCCCCTCTTGTACGGTATGATAGGGTGTTATTTTCATACCGGTAGCGAATCGGGAGGGAAAAAAGAAAATGCGGAAAGGAAGAGAAGAGAAAAGAAGGTGCGGAGCGGAATCCCGGGGAATTGCACTAGCACTGGCAGGGCGAAGGTAAGGGAGGCAGAGGGTGTGAAGGGCACACCTGGTGTCAAGAATCGTAAGGGGGCTTGACGGAATGGGAGTGAAGGCGGAAAAAGTAACCACTCTCACAGAAAAAGTGAAAAAAATTCAAAATCGAAATCCAGGAGGGAGGATGCTGATAGCAATGAAATGTAGGATAGTATCGGTAGGGAGGCCAGGGATGAACCTAGGAACGCATGAAGGAAGGAAGGAACATGTAAAGGCGGCAAGAAAGTGAGCAGGCAAGGAGCGACCCGCCAAGGATCATGCGTAACAAAAGAGGCTCTGCGGATGATCGGCGGGCCGTTTGAAAGCAGGCGGGCTCGCAACTGGCCCGAGGAAGGAATGAGAAAGCGAAAAACAAAAACAAAACAAATTCCCAGCCGACCGGTTGACCGCGCTATGGTATGATACCGGTACTGTACTAGGTACAAGCGGGACAACCTTTTCAACATCGGCGGCTTCTATGTCTTTCTCACAGAATAACTTAGGTTTCGACCTTTGCATTGCATTCGAATACAGTAACAAATGATGGCAACAATCATACTTTTAGAGTTGCTCGCGTCCACCCCGTAAAAGGAAAAAAGAAAAGAAAAGAAAAGCGAAAAAGAAATAGAAAATGAGGGAGAATGAACCAGAAACTAAGTTTCAGAACTTTCTCTAATGTTAAAGAGCGCTCCTATAGATAGCATGTGAGGCCGTGCTTACTACTTTGGTTAGCACCACAAAAAATTGTTTTTCCCTGCATTTTCCCTACTTGATATGTCTCTCTAAGACTTTCAAATATATCGATAAACATGCCAGGATCCTATTTATTTTAAAAGAAATGTATGGATTTTGCAAGACTTCCTCATGGCTATGTTTTCTCGCTTGAAAGTCGAATTATCATTTCCTTGGAAGGGCCGGGGACTGGCTGGTAATGGATGGGTTGTTTCTCTTTCGGGACCGAGGTTGATGGCATTCAGTTCACGGTACTCGAGTACAAGTACCATACTGTATCGGGGAGGAAGTTGAACGAAAGGAGGACAGCACCTGACTCCCAGTGCTACGAGGGCGGGTGGGCTGAGAGTTCCCTTTACGGCGCGAATGCGGTGTAGCGCCGTATGGTACAGTTCGCTATGTGGTAGTGTTGTGCTCGCGCCGGTGCCGTACATTCCGTATCAAAGATTGTAAAGCCACAATAGTCGTTTGGCGTCTTCCTCCGGTGGACAGACATCTTACGACGCTCAAGACGAAAGCGGCGGCGGCGGTGGTGGTGGTGATGGTGATGGTGGTGCTCACATGAACTGACATTATTGGTGACCTCAGAGTGTGTACTGTGCTGCAGCTTGTATCAGGGCTGTGGGCGGAGTCGATCTGGATCGAACGTTTTCGGCCTTTTTTCACATCTCCTGTTCCCTTCGGGTATTTTGTTCGTTTGTCCCAAAGAAATTTCGCATATCAGCGCCGTGCCCTGATGCGATTCCCTAATTAGTTTATAACCGGAATCTGCCGGTACGGTTGCGCCAGGTTGGGTGGGCGGGTGAGTTCTTTTTCTGTCTTTCTACCCATTCTTCCATTCTCGGAGGGGGGGGTTTTTTTTGGTAGGATTTGAAGGGCCCTACGATGGCTCCATCTGCAAGTATGAGAACATGGACAGCAGATCGTGGTTAAGTGCCCAGGGAGACTAGAAGGTTGCGAGGACATGGAAGCAAAGAAGTAAGCTTGTGGGGAAGAGAGACTTGTTGGTTCTTTTTTTTTCTTTCTGTTGTTGGAAGTGCTTTTTGTTACTTTTTTCCTTGCCCTTTTCTTCCCTCTACCGGCACTGAGTTGGCTGTGCTAGATCGTGTAATGTGTGCTCGGTTGGAGGGATCTTGGGAAAGTCCACAACTCGAACCTCGATTTTCTCCAAGGGCTACTGTACTCGAGTAGCTACCAGTGCTCGAGTACTGGTACGTACTGCACGTATTAGGTACTGTACCCGTTGGTACCTACCTCGGCATTCCACGACACCATCTGGCCTGTGTTCGAGTAACTGTACGAGGTTGCGAGGTACCAATACCGGTATGCTCGTGCCAGGACAAAAATGGAATATTTCGAGTATCCAAAGCCGGATCACCATCGTATCCGAAGGTGGTGGGGATCTTGTCTATGAATTCTTGCTTGGAGGAGCATCGCGACCCGAAAATTGGGGACAACACAACTCCAATATCCAGCATGACCATGGTCTGAACCCCCGAATCCTGATCCCAACTACAGAGTCTAGCATTGTTGTTTTGATGGGGTGCCGGTACCGTACTGTACTCTCTTCTTCTCTTGTTGCCGGCTATCGCCCTTATTACCATTCTTAGGGTGCCCATACCGAATGTCTCGACGAATGAGGTTCCCCTCTGTTGCACACACCTGATGGGGGAAATAACTTTTTGCCTTGACGAAAATCGCAACCCCAGCCTTAGCCCCTAAGCCTCACCGCTTCCAGCAACCAAAAAGTGACCCGGTTCCCATATGTATGATGCCCAGAACTTTTTTTCTTTCCTTTTCCCTTTTTCCCTTTTTACGCCTTTGCTTTTGGGTTCCCCCTTCCTTCTGGTTCCCCTTCCAATTTTTTTTCCCCCCCATAGCTCCCCCTGCCCTTTCGCCTCTCCCTATCCGCCGCGTTGACATAAGATGGTAAAAGAGTTGTAAGATATTGAAAAACCCCGCAAATCAGTTCAATGACCAGGAAGAGTGAGTCCTCCCCGGATGCTAGGTGCCTCTCACGCGTGGTCACTCGGAAGAGCTCTCCTTCCTCACCCCCTCCCCCTCTCTACCTTACTCTTTTACCCCTTCTTCCCTCCCCCTTTTACCTTAAATAGGGATGGGCGCACGTCGCCAATGTGAAAAGTAGTCCAAAAGTTTTCTGAAAGCTCTTCCTTCCTCATCTGTTCGTACCGAAAGTAACTACCCGCCCTTAATACATTATCCTCATCCACATTACCACTCTCGATATACTTTTTCCTTTCTTCTTTCCTTCTCTTGTCGTAAAGCAGAAGAAGAATCATAAAGTCGCAATAAAGGCATACAAGATATCATAACCCAGCGCAAAAGGAGGGACCAAGCAAGACCTTTATTTTTATTACACAACAAGAAATAGGGTCAATCGCAAAGGGGGAAAGGAAAGGAGAAAGAAAGAAAGAAAGGAAAGGAAAAAAAAAAAAAGGCTATTTGGGAAACCATGCAAGTTTCTTCGCTCATACAGCAACAGGATTGGAACGTTCTCAAGCAATTGAGATCAAGCATAGGGGGTGGGACACAGGTTGGGAGTGGGAGTGTTGGTGGGGAAAAGCATGCCGGGGCTAGAATTATTCCGTACAGTTCAGATCTGTTAGGCGGGAGTGGAGGAGGAGGAGGGGGCTCTGGAACCTTCCGCGTATCTTCAAAAAGGGCTCGAAACGCTTCAACATCGGCACCAACACCAGTTCTATACCCATCTCCCTATCCTCACCTCCCACCACTCAACCCGAAAGTCTTTCCAATTGATCAACCACCCGTTAATAAACGACAACGAACGATGTCTGAAGAAACCGCTACACCCGCTACTACACCCGTCGGTACTCCTAGTAAGTTTTTTTTTTTTTTTTTGCTCTTTTTTTCTTCTCTTTCCTCCTCACCCCCTGTCTATCTACTCTTTAGATGCGCGGGGTATTCTTCTTTTTTTTTTTTTGGTGGGGTAGATGAAGTTTGGGCTGACTGTGACCTTTGCCTGTAGGCCGTCCTCGAGTTTACCTCGACATTTCGATAGCGGGGAAACGAGCTGAACGTGTTGCTTTTGAGCTGGTAGGTTTTTTTCCCACAACCATCATTTTTATTCCAGACCCTTTAACATCTGAGGCTAACTTGACATTAGTATAATGACAGTAAGCATTCCTAGTTTGTTACTCAATAGACGCCCGAACAGCATTTTAACCATTTGTCTAGTCGTGCCCAAGACTGCTGAGAATTTCCGTGCGCTTTGTACTGGTGAAAAGGGTATTGGAAAAAGTGGAAAGCCGTTGCACTACAAAGGTAGGCCTGACTTTTCAGTTAATCTCCACATCTGCTGACTGGTCTGATCTCATAGGTTCTACCTTCCACCGTGTCATTAAGAGATTTATGATTCAAGGTGGTGACTTCACTGCTGGCAATGGGTACATTCTCCGCCTACTCCGAACCCACAGCTTTCATTGGGAAAAGCTGACAGAATGTTATCAGATCCGGCGGTGAATCGATCTACGGCACCAAGTTTGAGGATGAGAATTTCGACAAGAAGCATGACAGACCGTTCTTGCTTTCTATGGCAAACGCTGGTCCCGGAACCAACGGAAGTCAGTTCTTCATCACCACTGTCCCGACTCCTCATCTCGACGGAAAGCACGTAGTCTTTGGTGAAGTCCTATCAGGGAAGAGCACAATCAGGAAGATCGAGGATCTTAAGATTGATAACACCGATAAACCTGGAAAGCCTGTTGTGATTGAGGGTAAATACTGCGTCATTAAGAACTCTACATTTAAACGAATACATGCTAACTATGTTTTAGACTGCGGTGAACTAAATGGACCCGATGCTGAGGCCGCTGGCCTGCGCAAGGACGATGGGACAGGCGACTCTTATGAAGATTTTCCTGATGATGAAAATCCAGACATGGACGGTTCTACCGTTTTACGAATCGGAACCGAGCTCAAGGAATTTGGTAACAAAGCATTCAAGGCTGGCGACATCGAGCTTGGTTTGGACAAATATGAGAAGGGCCTACGCTACCTGGCGGAATACCCGGCACTTGTTGAGGGTGACTCACCAGAAGTGTTCCAAAGCATCAAGGCGTTGAAGTTCACTT
The DNA here is from genome assembly GCA_003521225.1 of Tuber microsphaerosporum. Classification (NCBI taxonomy): domain Eukaryota; kingdom Fungi; phylum Ascomycota; class Pezizomycetes; order Pezizales; family Tuberaceae; genus Tuber; species Tuber microsphaerosporum. The sequence goes on from QOVD01002175.1 coordinate 19,585, forward strand.
TGTACTCCAACATTGCGCTTCTGCACAACAAGCAGAAGGGGCATAGGGAAGCGGAGGACGCTGCAACCAAAGCTCTTGCTATCGAAGAGGTGACTGGACCCGAGAGAGCCAAGGCATTGTACAGGAGGGCTATAGCGAAGGTTGCATTGAAGGATGAGGATTGTGCATTGGATGACCTGAAGGAGGCACATAAGCTTGCACCCGACAACGCGGCTGTGACAAAGGAACTGGATGTAGCTAAAAAGAAGCTTGCAGCCAGAAAAGAGAAGGAGAAGGCGGCCTACAAGAAGTTCTTTTCTTAGATGATTTGTAGAGCTTTTCTCATGTACTTTTCATACTATAACTGGAGTTTTTTAATTGTATCGCTTTAGAATGGTTACGTCTGTTAAGCAGACAGGGCGTGGTACCGTACATAGGTTGTTTTTGTGGCCAAGTTGGTATTTTCTTTTTACAATTTGAAGTAATCCCCTGTGCGAGCTTTAGTGGCTGGCATGATAGGTCAATTTGAGGTTTTAGAGGTGCGAGAAACAAATGGCCCATGTCCAATAGGACCATGGGAACGGGGATAGGTTCACATGCGAGAAGTAGACTAAGCCTGCGGGCTACGAGTGCTCGTGCCGATAGTACCTAATTCCACCACAACCCTCCTGCGGGACCTCCAGAAATGTACG
>QOVD01002176.1:0-41853 GCA_003521225.1 Tuber microsphaerosporum
CCAAAAGCCGGGTCCATCCCCCTCTTCAGCCACCTCTTGGTCTTCTCATCCCCCGGGTATCCACTCCCAATCTCCTCGCCCTCCGGTACGAGCACCTGAATCGCCGCATCACGCGTAACCTTCGCGCAGACGCTGGCCGCCGACACGATCGGGTATATCGAGTCCGCCTTCTTCGAAACGGTGATGGCGACGTTGGGGAAGAGTTTTTGTAGCTTGGACTGGTAAGTGCTTGCGGTGCCGACCGTGTCCACGTAGATTTCCTGGACGTTGACGCCACTGGCGAGGACGGTCGTGATTAGGGCTGTGGTTGCGTCGAAGGCTTGCGCGTTTAGGTTGTAGGTGCTTGACGAGCTTGAGCGCAGCATCCCAGAGGAGATGTCCCGGGGTGAGAGGGAGATGGTAGACCAGCCGAGGTTGCGGTGTAGGGTTGTGCTTGGTGTGGTGAGGGTTTGGAGGAGGTTGGTTCGGAGGGTGTGGGTTAGTTTCTTGGAGTCTGCGGGGGGTTAGTTTAGTTAATCGGTTTTGGTTGTAGAGGGGAGGAGGAGAAACCGTCGAATTTGTGCTCCCGCAGCATGGGGTTGTCGCTTTTCAGACAATATGCTACGGCGTATACCATTGGGCCTAGGACCGGACCGCGGCCGGCTTCGTCTACACCGAGGATTACCTCGCCTTTGGGGTCTTCCTGGATGGATTTGGGGATTGGGGAGTGGTAGGTGTATGTCTCCCCTTTGAGTATCTTTGCATTGTCTATTGAGGGGAGTATCTTTGCTGCTTCCTTTGCAATCTCCCCCGCGGCCTCTATGTCTGCATCCGAGAGCTCTTCTGGTAGCGGTTGGGAATCCTCTTCTGCCATTGTGGGTTGTTATTGTTGGTGTCGTATGCTACAAGTATGTTAATTACTCGTGAGATATTATAATGGAAAAAGGGCGCGTTATTTTATTTCCGTTCGTGCAAGAGGGTGAGTTGACTGGTGCTGGGCTGTAAGGACCTTTCGGGAAGACGCGTTTTGGTAGAGAGTGTATCTGCCAAGACATGTAGAAGTTACAGCTATGCCAACAACACTGGGGGAAAAAAACAAAAGAAAGGTCTCGGACTCGTTCTGTGTTTCTGTCTAGAGAGTTCTCTTTTTCTGCATTCTTCCCCCCTCCACCACCGCTACCACCAGCACCAGCGACTACTACTAACCAACCAACTAACTAGAATAGCATCATCTTCGTCGACTTCATTTGCTTCAAGGAAATCGCCAGAATACAATCACCGCCACGACTACCAACAATGGCCCCAGGGTCCCCATCGCAGCGCAAAGCGCGCGAAACCAACTTCACAGACATAGGCGTCGCGGGCCGGTGCGTTTTTCTTCCTCTCGCATCCTTTCTTGAAGCGGCAATTTATTTCTTTGTCATTTTTTTTTTTATTGTTTCGCGTTTCTTGCGAAAAATGGGCTGACGGTTTATTTTCCTTCGCGCAGAAAAACCGGCTTCATGGTTAAGGATACTGGCCAGAGGAATGCTTTCGGAATGGAGCATATGGATGCTTTCTTCTCGCCTGATCCTCCGGCGCCGCCGCCAAATATGCACCCGGAGGAGAAGGGGAAGGTGAATGGAGGTGGAAAGAGGAGTGAGGGTGAGGGGGTGACGGGGATGACGGGGGATAAGACGATATCGTCGGGGACTATGGAGATTGTTACTAGTAAATACACCTATTCACTCACACACCCCCCATTGAGGTTTGCCCACGACTTGGCAAATATTGCAACTGAAAGAGAAAAAACGTTGGAAGTTCACTTTTATCTTTACTTTACTTTCCTTCCTTCCCAACACTCTGTTTTCAAAGTTGTTGTTTCTTTCATCCTACCCAGTTCGACAAGCTGGCTAACTATTCGTTCTTCTTTACTCTAAAAAGGCAGCGCCCCGCGACCACCTTCATCTTCGGCCTCCTCCGTCCGGAGGCTAACTTCGCTCCCGCCTCGCGCACGAAGCCCTAGAAGGACCAATCTCGGCACGCCCGCTCGAAGGGCCTCATCTGTGGGTTTCAGCTCCCCCGACAAGCCCTCCCCGCTGCGTCCCGCGAATCGAAAACTCGATTTTGGCAGCAGTGGTACTACTGGGGATAAAGAGGCTTCCCCGCGCCTACTGAATCAGCCAGCGAAGCGTGTTTCCACGTCACCTGCTAGGAAGGAGATGCATAGGGCTCCGTCCTCATCGTCTTCCGCTGCTGTCAAGGAGGTTGAGAAGAAGGAGCCTGAGGTCGCGCGTGCTAAGCCTAAGACTAAGCAGAAACAGGCCATGCCAAAGGTCGTTGAAGAGACTGTTATTCAGGATTCTCAGCTAACGCCGCCGGTTGCTGCAGTCAAGAAGAAGAGGGGGTTGCTGATGCAGGGTAAGAAATCGGGTTTGGTTGCTGAAGGGGGGAAGAAGAAGGCCTTTTCGTTGCGGGATGATGAGGATACTGAGGATGATGATGAGGATGGGGATGTGGAGATGAGTGATGGGGGAATTGATAATGGTCTAGATAGTGTTGTGAATTTAGGGGGACAGGAGGAGAGGCATCCGATTGAAGAGGAGGTCTCGCAGATCCTGGGGGATGAGGACACGGTCATGACTGATGGGGACGAGGAGGATGTGCAAGTCGCGCCGGTTAAGAAGGGAAAGGGTAAAGCTAAGGAGGTGGCTAAGCAAAAGACAACTGCACCACTACCGGGGAAGAAAGCGAAATCTATTCCTCCGGCGAAGAAGACTCAAGCTAGGGCGGAGGTCGGTGGCAAACAGGATGGCAAGGCACAATCTCAGGATGAGGAGTCGGAGGAGTCGGATTCTGGAGAAGAAGCGGTTAAACCGGCCAAAGCAAAGGCCGCCCCTAGGGGTAAGGGCAGAGCTTTGGCGACAGGTTCTCAGCCAAAAACAGTCCAAGCATCCAAGGCAGGAGCCTCCGCAAAGGCTAAGGAGAAAGCCAGGCCTCAGGTTGAGGAAGTTTCGTTGGATTCCGAGCCGGAAGTGCAAGCACCTAAGCCCAGGGCTGCTCCGAGAGGAAGGAGCAGAGCTAAAGCCCATGTTCAGGAGCCAGAGCCTGAGCCAGAACCAGGGGAAGTTCACGCGCCTAAATCGAAAACTGCCGCAAATGGTAAAGCAAAGGCTTCTGCTAAGGTCCCCCAGCCTCAGCAAGATGGGAGTGAAGTGGAGGAAGTCGCCCCAGCACCCAAGTCCAAAGCTGCCGCGAAAGGCAAAGGGAAGGGTAAAACCAACTCTACAGCCAAAGACACTGAGGACTCAGTTGGGCCATCATCATATTCAAGAGCTAAAGGAAAAAGCAGAACAAAGGCCACAACACCTCCCAGCGAAGATGAAGCTGAGGATGAACAATCGGAGGGAGAGGATGATCCTGCCCCTCCTCCCCCGCCGAAGCCTAGGGCAGCTTCAAGAGCTAAAGGTAGAGCCAAGACGAAACCGGTCGGTGAACCCGAAGCTGAGGCTGAACCAGTATCCTCTTCCCAAAAGTCCAAGGCGAAACCCACTGCAAGGGCTCGAGGCGCCGTAAAGTCTCGCTCGGAGCCTGAGCAGGAAATTCCGGAGTCCTCACCCCCCCTTGCACCAATCGAGACTATCGACGAAGAAGCAGGGAAGGGAGAGGATGACGGTGAGGCTGCTCAACCTGCCCGTAAGAAAGTCCGTCAATCGCCGAGGACCACTAAGCCGGCAGTGGCAGCGGCTTCAAAAGGTAAGGGTAAGGCCGTTGCTGCGGGCACCAAGAAACCCACCGCCCAGCCCTCTCGGCGGCGGGACATTTCCCCAGAACTTGCTACTGCTACAAATGCTACAAATGTTAAACAATCTGCCTCCTCATCCTCTCAAGCCGCCGCACCCCGCCCCCGCGGCCAGCGCGTTATCCACGAACGGCCCACGGCAGAGCCAGACTCTATCCCCAACGGCCGACCAACAAGACACCGCATAAAGCCATTAGAATTCTGGAAAGGCGAAAAAGTAGTCTACACACTAACCGATCCCTCCGCCACCGCCGCCGCATCCTCAATCAAGCTCCCAGAAATCGCCGAAATCATCCGCGTGGAAAGCGACGAGGAGGAAAAAGCCCGCGATCGGGAGCGCAGAAAGAAGCGCGCCGCGGCAGCCCAATCCGCCGGCAACAAGCGCAAACGCGCCCTAAAGCAAGAAGATGCGGAAGATGAAGAATTTGAAGAAGAGCCCTGGGAATCGCAAATCGTCGACGGCGAAGTCGGTGTCATCCGCGGCTACGTCAAACCCTTCCCACCCAGCTCCGCCCCCGAGCAGTTGGAGGAAGTGGAGCTAGCCTTCTCCCGCAATAGAATCGTAACGGTGGAAGTGGCGAACGGTGACTTTACATTTGTGAAGACGTGCACACAGCCATTTTTCGGCACGGGCATGATCGAGATACCGCCCGGGGGTATCAAGCGTACGAAGAATAGCGGAAAGATGCATCTGGTGTTTTACCTACTCAAGGGGAAGGTCCAGGTTCATGTTGGTGAGACAATGTTTAGGGTTAGGAATGGGGGGCAGTTCATGGTTCCTAGAGGTATTTTTTATTTTTTTATTAATTTTTAAAGAATTCCAGTACACGTGGTTTGGGCTAATAAGGGTGTGTGTGATAGGTAATCTTTACAGTATTGAAAATCCATACGACGTTCAGGCCAAGATGTTTTTTGCCCAGGGATGTGAGGTTGAGGTTCAGGAGGAGGAGGAGGAATAGTTAGTATACTGTAATAAAGAAAGGGGGGGGGAATGCTTTATTATGGGGTTTTCTTTTTTTCTTTTTTTCTTTTGATTAATGCTTGTATGGTATTTGTTCTTTTCTTTTCTTTTTCTTCTTCGGATATTGAGAGATGGAAAGAGGAGAGGCATGTAAACTATAACTGACATTCCGGAAACGTAACGAGTAATTTTCCTTTTCCTTTTCCTTTTCTTTTTCTCTTTTTCTCTTTCCCACATTTACGTTTTAAAATCAATGAAGGCAGTATATCCATCCTTTTGACTATCCTTCTCGCATTACTCGTGCCTGGATCCCTATCCTATCGCGTGGATTATTATATCTCAAGCTCCATACGAACGATGTAATCCCCCCCCCCACTGGATTATCTCTCGCCGCCCTAGCGATTTACGTATGTACGTGCATGCATACATACCCCCCCTACCAGCAATACCAGATCTCTCAAGCGTAGTTCACGAACAGTATACACGGTACCGTAAAGTATGATACTCCTCCCAGGGCAGGCTGTCGAGGGGAGGTTTCTAAATTTTTCTCCGACGGGGTTTGACCTCACGTGCAACGATGATTGAACTCCATATATACGTGTATCGTATCATAGATATAATCACTGCTATACTGTACCGTAATGTACGTTCCATTGGTATTATCCGAGTGAGGGGTTGTGATTAAGGGTTCTTTCTTTCTTTCTCTCTTTCGGTTATGTAATTCCCTGTATGATATTATGAGGATCTATTATCGTAATGTTATTGTCGTGTCCCGTTACGTCATATTTGAGAGCTTGGCGGAAAATGCTTGGGATGCGGTGGGCTGTGCCGGGGCCGGGGGTAGGTGAGTACTGTAAGTGTGATATGATACTCGAATACGGGAATATTTTGCTGGCTTTTTAGGGCATTGTGCTAGCACTAAGGGGGGTCAGGGAGTAAGAAGAGGTCGCTATGCACAAACTTAGCTCCGCGGTTGGGATAATAAAAAAGAAAAGGTAGAAGGGGGGGGGGTGAATAAACGGCAACCTGACTAGGAGAGGATGAGGAGGCAATTTACAAGAGGAATGAACTTCCTAGTACATTGACTACTCTTGTATAGTATTCGAGTACTCGTGATATTGAAGGGTGTGATATATCCACCGCTCTTTGATCTACCCTCACAATGTACTCTGCACATGAGGGTGGCTTTCGGTAGTATATACAGTGCATACTGCATACAGCTAGTAATTCCCTGCGGATCCTGTCTTGCTCGCTGGCGGGTTCTATCATTTTTTGTTGCTGGTGTTGTGGTTGTTGTACCTTGCAGAGCAGGTTTTTTTTTTTGGTAGATCTTGGTGATGGCTTTATTAGGAGGATTTTTTTTTTTCCCTCGAAGGGTGTATAGTACCCAGGTGAGGAATTTAAGGCTGGTGGGGGGAGTGTTGTGGTGTTTACCTGTGAGTGAAGGTGCTAGTTAGGTAAGTATTTGTTTAGAGGGAAATATATTGTGTAAGGTGCCTAGCTGATAGTTGTCAAGACGGCCCCGAGAGCTGATGAGCCCTGTGTAGTTGGTAGTAGCCAGGGGGCTAATTGCCTTCATTATAAGTTACGTTGAATAGTTAAGTGCGCAGGAAAGGAGGGATTAAGAAATCCTACCCTTTGGAGAATAGGGGAGGCTGAGGATCTTGGACTTTCTTGATAGGGATAGTGTGGATTAGGATGTACGGCTATCACGGGAGGTGGTAGAAGTTCTACCTTGTACTATATAATACATATATTATAGAGGCGAAGTACCGGCAAGCAGACTTGAGCAGAGGTTCGAGTAATTCAATTAAGTGTGTCCCCTTCGACAAGAAGGGCTGGATTAGCCTATCTATAGTGTACAGGGGCATGACAATGACATCAGTGATGACTATGATACTATAATAGCCAGACTCCCCAGTATACGAAAGAAATCTCCAGCGAATTGATCTCTGAGGGGTGGGGCTGGTGACTGGCGCTTTATCACAGAAACGGCCTTTCACTTTGGTAATCTTGTGAACTATAATACAAACCTTTTCTCCAACAAAAGTCTCAAATCTTATTAGCAAAGGCAACTCCGACTCCCATGATAGAGCAGGATTTTGTCAATTGAGTTCTTAACCTATGGTTGTTGGGTCATTGCTTACTAGTGTGTGGGCACTGGTATCTGGTGGTCTTTGCATATCTCACTCTCACTCTCTCAACATGACATAAATCCAATTAAACTTGTGTAACCAGTGATATTTCTTAGAAACTAGTATTTCTTTGCTCATACTGTAGGTTAAAATCTCAAGTAGCATCGAGGCGAGTATCACGCATAAATCAAACAGGTGAGTAGAAAGGTAGCGAGCAAGTTATACGTATCCCGGTTTCTTTTTTGTATCAGGTGCCTAAAATTAATTATACTCTACATTTTTCTTCCCTACTTTCCATCCCTTAAGGTTCCAATTTTTGTGGTTATAGGGCACTTCTTGAGACTATCATTGTTTTTTTTTTTTACTCACCCCGGAGAGGAGTTGATCGTGATAACCTGGGGGAGGAAAAAATGTCAGGCCGTTATACACAATTCCTTCTCCCTTGTGAATCAAGAGCTCAAGAGTTCACGAAGTGCGGCTAGCTATCTGAAATCTTCACAGATCAGCTCTAGCACCCAGCGTGAAACCGTACATGCATTGGGCAAGCCATAACCCCGCACTAAACCAAAACCTGACGCAGGCCTGTATGCTTATATGTTTTTATAAAAGTCGGATTGGCGCTGTGGGGAGGGGGGCTGCACAGTTTCCTTTCGCTGTTTACTTGGGCTGGCGATTTGGGGCTCTTCGGGCCCTGGTGTTGGTTCGGCTGCACTTGACAGTTAGCGACAATCCGACTTTTACCAAAAGATTGGTCAGTTGCCGACCGGGGTTCAAATAAGCTTAACTCCAACCTGCCACCCACACCTCATCGCCTCGAGATCTGACAGCGGGTAGCTGCATGCAGGTGTGTCAGGGTTGCTTCCCTTCTTTTTTTTATTTTTACCCCTTCATTCGTAGTTTGCGGGGCCAACATTTAATCAAGTTCTGATAACAAAGTATTATGCTCTTCGCAGCTTTAGCCTTGTAGTAGCCAGTGTTTTTATGAAAGAGAGGAAATTCCCCTACTTATTTGTTCGAAAGGAAAAAGGTAATAAAACAAGAGGGGAAGAGACAGCAACCTTGTATAGGCAGGATGGAGAACGGAATTAGAGGGAGAAAAAAAGAGCAAAAACAGGACGCAAACTCCCAGTATTCTAGGGGTAAATTTTTATACAAAGAAAACAAATAATAAGCCGATACCTCGACCAGTATAATGTAGAGGAGGGCGAGATGATAGAGTGATCCGAGGAAATTATCAATTAGAATCGATCCTCGATACTCCACGAAAATCGTAACAGCTTGCGAGCGGCCGCCCAGAATCGTGATATTGGGTGGAGTAAATAGGTGCTATGACTGGTATATGGGAAGGTCGGCATGAAGGGGGACAGGTGAAGTAGATAGCAAGACGCTTATAGGAATGTGGAGGCGATTGTTAAGCACGTGCGAAAGTTATAATATGCGGTAGCATTGACCTAGATATGAATTTATTAACGATCTGTTAGGATACAAGGGGGTGGGACTGGGGGAAGGTAGGGGAAATGACACATACAATGAGAATCTGAGCAATCACTAAACCGTACCGAAACTGGAAACAAAGAGAAAAAACTACCTTAGAAAATGGTGGTTGGAGGAATATTATCAATGTTTGATGTTAGTTGAAGGAAATCAAAAAAGCAATTGAGAGATTTCTCTAAATTATTTTCTGGGATCCTTCTTCGAATGAGTACCGAAAATCGAATAATGGTCGAGAATGAAGTTAACGTAAGTGAAAAAAATATGCCGCCTAATTTTCGTGAAGAGGTGCGGAACGTAGGTATGTACTCGTTTTTAGAGTAATTATTGAGTAAGAGAAAGAGTTTCGGAAGGAAAACCCGGATGGATTGAGGAATCAGTTCTATTAAGTGAGGCCAGTAATGCAATCAAAAGAAGATGCGAGAGAGATATCGATAGAAAATGTGCGTGCCGACTTTATCCTGGTACCGAGGTAGAGATAACCTGGTCAACAGGTAACCTGTTGGTACCCTAGCACGTATATTTGGAAAACGTTCTGCTGAAGTCTTATATGTTCCAAATTGCTCTCTGTTACCTGTTAAAATAGAATTAATATTTCTGTGTCAACTATTAAAGTGTTATAAGCTTAACCTACCCACATATCATCACATTTGGCCCAAGTTCTATCAGGCTGTTTGGTGAACGCGATATAGTGACCAGACTTGACCTGCCTCCCTCTATGGGAGATCACACCTCTGAGTTGGTAGATAACATCCTTGTCACCTTCTTTTAAGACTAGTTTCTCCTCTAATTTCACGGGATTCATGATCTTTGTCTGAGCGAATTTTCCTATCTTGTATCTTGAAAGGTTGATAACAAGAAATTTAGGAAGTTTCCTAATCTCTGTCTTTTTGGCGAACCGTTTTGATTTCTCCGAAGGCTCCGTCTTATACCCACATTTTTCGCAGGAAGCCTCGACATACTCCTCGGCAAAATTACTTGCAAAGCAGGCTTTAAGGTTTATCAGACCATTCGGTGTGACTTTTGGTGCCAGTTGAAGGCTCAGCTGGTACTCGGGAGTAACTGATCTATTATTGCAGATAGGGCAAGTAAGGACAGAATCGTACTTTGCGCCGAACACACGGTCAAAGTGATTCTCCTCTAAATTTGTATGCCTTTGGATACTGATTGTGTTATTAGCTTTAATAACAGCCCTCAAGGAGAAGAATGAGTACCTATTGAGCTGGTCTACACCTTTGTTGAGTAAAGCAAGCATGTATTCGGATGCATCTTCCTGGCTACATTGATTATGCCCAAATGGTACAGGGAGAACTTTGTTGAGAAGTCAGCATTCTTTCTTGTAGCTCTGGGACACAGCAGCCGTACCGTCGCGGAGCCGGTCCACTGCTGGCAAACTTGGGTTGAGAGCCTGCTCCCCTCCGGCCGGCCTAAAATGATTCTGGAAGAATTGCCGAAGTGCACAAGAAGCACAATCAGGACCACAGTGGCCTTGAACTGGTTAGGTATTCCTGAAAGAAGTGATGTGGGAGTTGGGGTCTTACATTTCTCCTCCTTATGTTTGATCATCTCTTTTACAAAGATTGAGCTGGAGGCGAGAAGTTGTAGGACTGAATTTCTATAGCAAAAAAACGAGTCATTTGTTAGGCCTTTGACCCGCAGTTCATTGTGGCGCCTCTTGGGAGGTTGTTCAGATAGGGCTTCCGGTTTTCTCTTTAGATCAGACTTCCCCTAAATGAGTGATTAGTTAGCGCAGCTGTTGAGTATTAAATAAATTGAAGGGCTAATAACCGAAACAACAATCTTCCCGGGCGTGCTAACAATTGTGTCAGGGTTGGGCTTCAAGTTTTTGGATTGGTTCTTGGTAGTCGAATCCAGTTCCAGAATTGCCATTCTCTCCGATACGTTCTGTTGCAAGATAGGTAATTAGTTAAGAAGCTTGTACGTGTAATACAACTCTGAGATATAGTACTAACCAACGGTGTAGTTCTATTAGGAGGGGGGGTAGTTGACACTGGGTATGAACCGCTATGAACGCCCGACTTTGGTAAATGTGGTACCTTTGGGAGTCCATTTCTCTCTTTACCTTCCTTTGGAGGGGCTGGACTTAGTTTTGTACCAATTCGGTAACTAGTCTTTGGTTTTATTGGAGCTGCTTTGGCCAGTTCCTCATCTGGCTTGTTTTGCTTTTCCTTTTGTGGGATACCAAATTTCTCCGAGGAGGGCTGCCTTATCTGTTAATCGAATGTTAGAACTTTACTAAGTGTTGAAAGGGATTATAAAAGGAGCTTGTGCCTTTTTCGCTGGAATCTTGTGCGTAGCCTTTCCAATTGAGCCTTCTCCCGCGACTCCCCGCTCGCGTGGGGGCTGGGATTGGTCAAGAGGCTTGTTTCCACTAAGATCCGGTCTATCGCCATTTTTGGCCGTAGCATCTCTTCTCATCCTAATAACTTTATCTTTTGATAAAATTAGATTTCCTTTTCGCTTCATTTTCTTGTTATTAAAATACCCAAAACTGGATATAGTTTGATCGCCTGTAAAGGGTTTCGAGGTAGTTTGCGTTTTAACAAACTCTATAGGTTGCGAAAGTAGAATGTCGAGAGGAGATGAGATGTGAGAAGGAAGTGCAATTTGAGATCGATGTTGAGTTTTTGGATTGGAATTGGAGGGAGGGGGAAAGGAGGGTATGAATTGATAATAGTTTTTCTTGGGTCCTTTCTCCCAGACTGTAGACTTAGGGTAAGACGGACGAGCCATTATTGTAACTAGGTATCGAAAACCTATAAAGCTCGGAAGCTTAAGCTAATATCGAGGTTGTAGTTTGCAGGATGGAATTAGGTTAAAGAAACCCTATTGTAGCCGGTAGGGTTCAACCAAGTGTATTCTTGCTAAGGCGGTTTGAGGTGGTAAAGTAAGCGTTAGTATTTTTGAGTGCGTTCAGAGAAAATCAAGTTGGCTTGTAAAGCTGATGGAAAATTGCGCTCCGGTATTGCTTTAAAGCGGTAGGAGAGCTCTAAAAAAAATTGCCCCTCCCCCCCTGTTTGATGCGTAAAGGGTGATTGTATATGTGGAGGGAGAAAATGACAAGTAATCAGTCCAGAAAGGAACCTGTTCAGTGGTACCTGCAGAATTCGTCTTCATCCCAAAGCGGGGCGGTCACCCAACCTTTCTTGGAGAATTTCACAACTCAGAACTAAAAAAGAATTCCTGCCCTTTATATAGATTACCGAATCGCGATATCTATTGAGCTTGTAGGCACGTAATAAATTGTTTTTTTGTTTTTTTTTGAGGGGTGCAGATCAGCCTTTAAGTCTTCAAATCGGCATAGCCAGCTGCCACGGTGCCGACGGCGCTGGAGTCGCAATCAGCGTAGGAAGAGCGCAAATAACTGTAAACCCACCAAAGCTCGTAGTAATATCGGATGAGTGCTCCTTAGGCGGCCAGGAAGTGTAGGAAATGCGGCGACTCCTAGTTTCGTTAAGTACCGATTGCGATGGGCGTGGAAATGTGTCTGTTGTGAAGGCCTGAGGCGGTAAGATTTTTTTCGACGTTCTTCCAGGTAGAGCCCCATTTTCGCCTTAGATAATCTCCAAGGAGGCGCCAGCAAGTCGGAAGCGCTCTAGCAAGTGTCATAGCATTGGCAAAATAATTAAGCGCGTACCCGCCGTCGTTCCCGTACTTTGCTTAAATTTATCCTTATCGGTATCGTGCTATCCATTATGGTAAGGCTACTTCTTCTCACAAAATTTACCATATTTCCTGAATATGTGTTACCCTTCGGACCCAATAAAATGTCAGCTTGCTGCCATACGTTTCCCGCGAGTGGATATACCATTCTATCTAGCACCATTCGAGGTAGCTTTTCACCCTTGTTCTTTTGTTTTTTCCTCTTTGACTAACAGTTAGACGATACTTCTTAAATAACTCGACTCCTAGCGATTGGGTTTGGTGAATTCCGTATACTCGGGGGTCAGTAAAAATCGGAAAACTACTTCTGTGACCCCATACAAATCTGTACGGAGGCAAGGGCTATGTTTTCCGATATCTAACGAACCCCGAGTGTTATGAGATCATCTATGGTAACTCGTTAGTTAGTTTAGGTTTGCGTGGAAAACAGTAGTAATGATAGTAAGAAAATAACTCGACAATGGCCTGGACAAACATCAATAGTACGGTGGATGTATAGACTATTTATGAAGACATAAGTGGGTCTGCCGCCAATAGTATATACGCTCGTGCCCACACCACCATGGAGGAACAAAGAACAAAGAACGAGCAACAAGGACAAAGAGTAACTACATCTATCGGTCACGGTACTAGCATAGCGCCCAATGAGTGTTTAGTGGATCAACCAACAAAGCGTATGTGAGCTTAAAGAAATAATCATACCAACGCTTTAGGTTAAAATTGTTATCCCAAACACACCCTTACTGCCTGACTCTGTAGGGACATCTTGAAAACAGCTCAATATATTCTGCGCACATTGATTTGTGCTCACTACAGTGATACCATGTCAACGAGGCGGTAATTCGTAGGGCTGTTGGCTTAGTTCTAGCCTCTCAACTTACCTCTCCGAATCTACGCTAGGCAAGGAAACTGTTATAACACATCAGTTTATTCGAGCATTTAATGAACAGAGGGCGCGGGAACCCTTTGTCTCGACTGAACTCACCGAAGTGTCCCAAGGTATTGAACCTGACACGCATGCTGTGCTGCCTATCCGAGAAGGTATTCACTGAGCTGGTTCCTGGGCGTGATATAAAAACCTCTTCTGACGTTCATAAAATATTTCGAGAGTTACAGAGACCCGAGCCTACCCGAGCATCCTCTAATAAACAAGAGTGAAATCCACAACACACTACTTAAAATAGCTTTCAGTCCCTCTAACTGCCAATAAAAGGAACCCTTATTTCTACTTGATTATATAGTTGAAGCTAGACTTTAGAGCCCGGCACATGCTATGAAAAGCATTATCATAACTCAGGAATATTGTTGTAGTCTATATTATACACTTGTCAATGTACGGGTGCTTGTCTAAATCCTACTTTACTCACTCTCAGCCAAGCCAACCTTTTTTCATTACTGATATTCTTGCCTTGATCAATCTTTTGGACAAGAAGAAATTTGTGGCTAACTGTTAGTGATCAGTGCGTATAGTATCCCCCTCCTAGGACAGATCTGCTCCTAAAATGTGCCCGGTTTTGAATAGCACAATATCGTGATCCTTGACCTCGAGGGAAAAAAGGAGAAAAAAATATCCAAATCCTCTCACCGCTGAATCAGTATTCGTTCACATTGTAATACCAAGTGGAAAATATAGTTGGAACAATAGTTGATACTCTAAGAACCAATTAACCACTGTAGAATTAGCAGTGGCTGAGTAATTCAACTCCCCTTATCATTAGTAGTTTATTATTCAACAACTCATCACTTAAGGGATGAGAATTAAGAAATCCTGCCCTATGAGCACAGGAAGACTGGAGACCTCAGCCTTCCTCAATAAGGCTGTAGTGCAAATTAGTATTGCTACAAGGTGATAGAATCCGGCTCTAAATTATAAACTGATCGAGACTCATGAGCTGTAGGAAAGCAGGAAAAAAAAAAAAGGAGAAAAGAAAAGTGTAGGTTGATAGAAAGGATAGTTGTTTTGTCTACTTTCATTTCGGAGAGCAACTGCAAACACAGCCTCTCTTGTATAAAAGTGGGTAAGTTGCTCTGTGAGGGTGGCAATTTAGCCGTTAGAGCCCTGGAAGAATGTGATCCGTTTAATTAGAACCTTTTGGGCTCCTTTCACCCGGCACTGCATGATTCGTAAAAGGGAAGACATGATATTAGTAAGCATTAACCAGAGCACTGTCACCTATAGAGTTGCAGGCACCGATACCAATATCAGATATATCAGTGGTTTCACAAACCACTGAAGAAGATACCCTGCGTTTTGTACCATCCTTCTCGCCCCCGTTCGCACCACAGTCCGCATCCCGGAGAATGTCTTGAGCCTAGAAATCATTAGCACGAAGAAAATCTTGCAGGAGAACAAGAGGTGTATTCATCCAGTGAGATTATTGCGCATTATGAAGTAGCTTCCTTTCTTTTTGATGCCCAGTGATCTTTGATGCCGAGTGATATGCCATGATTATCTACCGTTCCCGTTTATCATAATTCTGTGAGTATAAAGTACAAATCTTGCCTCTTCACCCATCTTACCCTGACTCTCAACTCAGATTGAAATAAAGATCCTGATACCCAGGAAGGACAGGTGCCCATTTATAACACGGACCGGCTGCATAACTTGATGTTGGAATTTCCTCAAGGTGATGTCAATGCTTCAGTATTCCACTTCATCCTTATCAATCAACCCATTAGGTAGTGTTAATCTTAGAGTAACCTAAGGTGAAAGAGAGACAGGTTAGTGAGTATATTAAATCGTTGTAGGGTTTAAAGAATCTAAGAACTGAGAGCTGATGGCAGACTGCTTAAGTGCCGTCAGGACTACACTCTGCAATCCGGGATCACACGAAATCACTCGCGTTGTTGTCCTGCCAGTTGTCTGAGTGTATCATACTAGTGCTCGGGGCAGGCCGACTTGAAGGTAAGACATAATTCCCCAGACGAAGTTATCGTAAATGTGAAATATTCCAACACTTACGTGACTCAGCATGGATGTGTGCTTGACGGTCTTGGGCCATTCATCGGGAATGCGCGATCCTCTCAAAATACTTCCCCAGAGTATGTCTAAAGAAAAATAGACTTTTTTCTATGCTTATTTTATAGTTTCAACCATCTCCCTAAGCAGAGGGGTTTTTGGTGCTAGTAGTGAACAAAATCTAGAAATTCTTCTCTTGAGGATGTATTTGCTCTGATGCTTAGTGTAGGTCCCTCGAGGGTGGGAGAATAGGTAGTGTCTGTCGCACTTATTGGCACTCTCGTATCTGACAACCTTGGGCAGCCTGTCTCAGTGGCAGAAAACACAAACCCTATCAGCCGCTTTTTCTGTGAGTAGCCTGATGCAAGCTAGCCCCTGCAAACTAATAAATCCTGCCCCACCATTGTTATCGGCGGATATAGATCCGGCCTAATGATCAGTGTATTGCATCTTAGGAAGCGAGTATTGCTCTCTCTTCATATTCTTGATAGTATCCCTCAGACTAGCTGTCTTGTTTCTTTGGTGGTCAAAGAAAGCGCGGGACCAAAGGCTTCACTTCTGTGGGTGGTCCCTCGGCATTTGAACAATATGGCGTGAGATCTTGCTTATCGGATTGGATGACTTTAGCTTTTCCCACGAGAAACAAACCAGCCTTTCATTTCCATACGCTGCATTTAGGGCTTGGATTAAGGTTTATGCCATAATATCATGTGATCCATCAAGCACTCGAGCACTTTTTTCCCTAGTAGACCTATGTTGGAATAAGCGTGAACGTGCTCAAAGACAAAGCTTGATTGACATAGCTTTCGCCGGTCTCGTCTTAGACTAGATCAGTGAAGAAAATATGGGGCAGAACAAGGGAAAGGTCCATACATAGAAGACAGAGATACCACAAAATCAAGTCTTTCCCTCCACATCCTCTCAACATTAAACTCACTTGTGGACACCTTTAGCCTTAAAATAAACTCGGGATGGCTAGATCATGCTTGGTAGCCGCCGAATAATTAGTGTCCAACAAAAGGCTACTTAGAAAGAAAGCCATATAGCCAAGCGTCACAGGAGGAAGCGCAGGATAATAGCAAGAAAAGAAACCACAGCAATGGTCACATGGCAGAGCGGACAACAGGTGTGCAAAGCGAACAATGCGTTAGACATCCGGCGACAAACGTCAAATTTGTTAAGGTTGTCCGCTGCCCCGACCCCCCTGTCCGTTGTTCGTGGTAGTGTGCTAACCAAGGAAGAAGCAAATATCCAACACCTCAGCGCTGATATCGAGTGACGGTTAATGACTCTCTTGTCCCATGCAGATAAGCACTTGGTGCAAGCATGATACCCACGATAAAGCTAATGAACAGTTAATGTTAGCCTGCCGCATAACCCTACCTTGGACTAAAATATCCTACCTGGCACTTGTAGATGGATCAGTATCCCGACTTGCAATAAGTAAAGTCGCCTTTCTTGCTTTATCAGAAGCTTACAGGAGCATCCCATAGCTGTACTCGAGTACAGCACCAAGGGCTGAATAATTGTCTCAACTAATAATTCTATCAACGGATCAACAAGGCTCTATATCATCTTTTTTCTCGGCCGTGGATCTTTCCCAACCACTTTCCTGCGGGTTAGTGTAAGACATGTTCCCCGTGTGTCCCAGCCGTCGCTTGGCTTGCCCCCCCCCCCGGAATTTAGATTGTGCTAGGTGCGTCACGCGTCGCGCTAAACCCGGATGTATGAGCTTAGGTGAGCAAACAAAGGGCGACGATTGGATCTCACCCAACTTAAGCCGCAACACCCACCCCCTCCAACCCAACTACCCCCTCTCATCCAAAGGAAGGATAACACTAGCCACCGATACGCCTCTTATAGCACCACCCCACGCATCTCAATCGGCTTGTTTTTCTTTTCATCGTAGTCAAACTCTCTTTGGAATTGTATATTCAAATATCTCATTATCGTCGTTTCGTATCGGAGAGACAGTGGTGTATTTCTTACTTTCCTCGCCTTACTTGCTTTCTCCTCATTCGATGGATATCGTTAATCCCGAAGAGTACGAGGTGTCTCATGTTCATCGAGTGTACGAGCATATCGCACCTCATTTCTCTGCCACCCGTTTCAAGGTACTTATTTTTTATATTTTTTTTTCGATAGTCCCCCAACCCCTCGCTACGATAAGAATCTTAGGGCATTAGAGTATGTCTCGTCGATTTGTTTTCCAACAGCTCTCTCTTTGCTCACTGGCGTGTGACTTTAGCCCTGGCCAATTGTGGAGAAGTTTCTCTGCGATTTACCGATCGGTGCTGTCGGTCTAGACGTGGGGTGCGGAAACGGAAAGTACCTGACAGTCAATCCGGATATCTTTATAGTTGGTTCGGATAGGTCCGTTATAGGCACAAAAAAATCCCCTAACTCTCTTTCCCCTTGTTTTTTTCTTCCAATTCTATTCTATTCCATCACCACAAGGATGTCTGTCTTCTGTAATACCGACCTCAACTAACTAACCGCTGCTATTGCATTCCCTAGGTCACCATCTCTCATTGGGATAGCACGCGGCCGGGAAATACAGGATTCATTTGTAGCCGATGCTTTGGATCTCCCCCACCCCGACTCTCGCTTTGACTTTGCTATCAGTATTGCAGTCATACACCATTTCTCCTCACCGGAGAGAAGATGTCACGCACTCAGGAGCATCCTTGCTACCCTTAAAGTGCCCAACAATAGCTCTGACGGTGGGAGGGCGCTTATCTACGTATGGGCCTTAGAGCAGAAGAAATCTAGGAGAGGCTGGGATGAGGGAGATCGGCAAGATGTCTTTGTACCCTGGGTCATGTCCAAACAGTTCTCCACCAGTGCGAAGGCCAAAGGCAGCCAGCAGAATCGTCAAGTTTCAGATTCCTTGAAAAGCACACCTGATGACAAGGGCCGAGATACGACGAATAATGGGGGTGGTGGGCAGGGAGTGGTGGAGGAGAAGGGTAGGGATGAGGAGCTCACGTACATGAGATATTACCATCTCTATCGCAAGGGTGAATTGGAGGCCGACATCGCTCGCGCCGGCGGCAGAGTCCTCGAATCTGGTTACGAGAAAGACAATTGGTGGGCGATATGCAGCCCTGTCAAGTGAGAGGGAAGAGAGGGGAGGGTGAGAGATGAGAGGTGGGATGTAACGATGAGCCCATGCGTGCATGGCAATTAAAATATGTCATAGCACGCCCACCCAAAGGTCGTTTTTTTTTTCCAACATTTCTACCTCTTGCCTCAATGTTGTGAATGCCCTCGAGACATTGTTTCAAAAGCGGCCCGGAGAGGGGAGAAGAAAGGAACAAAAGAAGGGAACATGAGGAGAGAACGAGGGCTATACGACAAAGCAGTAATAGTTCACTGCAAACGACAGTCGAATCATATACTGACCTGGTTGCCAGCCTTCTTCCGGTGTTTCTATTGGGGGTTGATTTTTGGGTCTCATTTCAAATCTGGGCATTTAAAATGCACGCCCCGCGATGCGTTAATCCAAAGACATCGTGTCATATCAATCAATCCCGGTTTGTTTGTTTTTTTTGCCAATTGTTTGATTGCTGGACCTGACCTGCTGTGCTAGGCCCGAGCTAAAAAAAAAAAAACCTGGGTTCTGATCAAAGCGAAATTCGTATGATACCACCATAAAACTATTCTTGGTCTACAGCAGATAGAGAGGTAAGCCTGGCAGGCAGATTGATGAGAGGAAAGAGAAAAAAGGAAAAAATAAAATAAAACTTGCTCGTTTCTACTCTGCTCTTCGGTACCTTATTCTATGCCATATCCCCAATTTTTCTATATCTCATACAAACGAAAACACACCAAAAGCTAATGCATGAAAAAACGAATGAAAAAGCCTGTAGTAACCCGAAAGTCCCCTAAATAATGTATAAAAAAATTAAACGGAAAACAAACGAAGGGAGAAAAAAAGGATAAGAAACTAAAAACAGTCTAACAATTTCGCCTTAGATCCCATTTACCGCAGCACACCCACCCGCTCGCCATTCCCCGATGTATCATAAGAAATTTACGACAGAAGAAACAAAAAAAGAAAGAATCGAGCCAGACCACCATGACCCTATATGCAGAAAATAATTCAAGGAACAGTCTAGCAGGGAATAGAAGGAGGATCAAAAGAAGACAAAGCAAGAAACTGAAAAAAGTGAAAGAGGAGAACAATCTAATAACCCGACATAATATTTCCAAAAAATAAAAAACTCCCACCGGAAACTCCCGAATGAATTCGCCATTATCCACGCATTGCCGTTTGCCGTCCAGTGCAGCGCCATCCGGAAACCATCGTTATCATTATTTTGCAGCATCCTCCCTCTCTAGTGCTGAGCCCGCCTCCGCCGGGGGTGCCGATGGTCCCACAGCGGGGCTATTTGCGCTCCCTGGGCTCTGACTCTTACGTCCAGTCGATCCCGCGTTACCCGTTCTCTTCGGCGGAGCGTCGAGGGCGATGTTGCTGAGGGAGAATGGAACGACACCAGCCCGACGGGCCATTTCTTGTTCTCCAAGTTGCCAATGCATGGCCTCTGCAGCTCTCCAGGGGATCCCCATCTCGTTGGCCACCCGGGCCCACATCTCTGGCTTGAACCTGCCGTTTGCCTACCTGTTAGCAGCTATATCATGAGTGTGCTAGGAGTGGTTTCCGAAGATTTAAAATAGATCCCCGGTTGATGTGGAAAGGGGAGGAAAAGGGGAAAAGGAAAAGGAATAAAGCTAGGGGTATATATATATATATACTTGCGCGGTCGAATTGAAACCGGACACTTTGTGGGAATTTCTACCTTGGTGGTGTCCGGCTTCAACTCGGCCGCGCGAGTGTGCTTGCCAATTCCAAAAGTACCCGGAAGTCTTGGCATTTCCTAGGCATGGGCCGCGCCGGGATTTCTGGTTACTTCTGGAATGGGCAAGCATATATAGTATATTATACAAGTGGCCTGGGATATCTTTTCGTACCCGCCAGAGTTCAGTGTACGAGTGCACGAAACTAGCCAGTCGGGCACTTGCATACATATGCACACATAGATACATATATATGTATCGTATGTGTATATTTATGTGCGTACCTCTCATACAAACGAGCAAGCCTGTCCTTGCGGTCCTCGTCCCATTCCGATCTTCTCTCGAGGTAGTTTTGGTAATGTAGGCGGCAAGAGATGGCCGAGCGTCCTGGGAGCTCCCTGGCGATATCTTCCCATTTGTAACCTCTGCCCCTCAGGTCAATGAGTTTGGCATCCTCCTCTGCACTCCACTTGCTCTGTTTTTTGGCCGGTGACGTCTGCGCTGCTTCCGGTAGAGGCCGTTTTATGGATGGTGAGGGAGGTGGGGGAGGGAGTGTATCCTTTTGCTTGGGAGGCATTGGAGAAAGAAGCAAAGCAATTGACGCCAACGAAAAGACTTTGCAAATATGTGCTTGGCCCGTGTACGTGGTGGCTTAACGATGAGGCTAGCGGTGGTGACGGTGATGACACAAGGACAAGGGTAGTGGTAGTTGTGGTAGTTGGTAGTTGGTAAGGGCGGTGACAGTGGTGAAGGTTGTCCGGATTCGAGGGGCTGCTGTATGACTTGGCACAACGAGGGATAGTAAAAAGAGATGTCCACAGATGAGAGTGAGTGACTTGAGATGAGATGGAGCGAGGGACGCCAAATATGTACAGGAGACGGGGGGGGCAGGATGTGGTGAGAATCAGCTGAGAGAGGTTGGAGTGGCAATCCTATAAAAGAATACATCCTGGGGTTGGGCAGCCCCTCATTGGCATCAGCAGCAGCGGGATGCTGAGGCATGGTGAGAGGAGAGGGGGAGGCTAACAGGGCTTCCTCCTCTTGAACGACAAGGACCTAAGCTCCCACCGGGTTTTAGCTAGCCAGGTAGTACACATACCGGGAGATCTTTACTCAGTTTTCCTTCATGTTTCCAGTACTTCGTCTTTGCTCTATGAGCGGTTTTCCTCAGGGTGACCATCATTCTCCAATCGACGGGCGTTAATTTCAGCATGATGTAAGCCATTCAAAGGGTTTGGGGGCTTGTCTCGCTTTTTTTCTTTTTCTTCTTCTCCTTGGACAGAAAACCTAGCTGGGGTGGAAGGGGTAGAAGAGGTCTTGATTGATTTCAGTGTCTAAATGAATTGGAATTGGTGATTATAGCACCGCACCACGAACCAATTGTCGAAGTCCGTGAACCCTTTGCACGACCTCAGGGGCATCAAGCGACGTATAGTAACTACTCGAGTAGAGGCTTTGACCGGCTCCCCCGCCAAAGGAAAAAGTACTCAAGTGAGCCCTAGGCCAGTTGACGAATATCCTCCCCTTCACTTTTAGTAGGCTAGGGGGGAAGGGAGGAGCGGGCAAGCAAGCATGCGAAGAATTCTGTGGTATTGTGTGAGGTTACTCACAGGCTAGCCAGCGCCCCATACTTTTTTTGATCCTGGAAATTATGATAGCCCAAGCTTCGGGTTGCATATGCATTCCATTGTCCAAATCAACCGTTTACGTGAGCAGTTGAAGGTCTACGGGGACATTGGAGTAAGTGTTGATACTAAACCTATAAACCTTTAGCGCATGCAGTACAGTGCAGTACCGCAAAGTAATAGTTGTGCAAGAGAGACATGATGGATAGATAACCCATGCAGGCAGCAAAGAGCACCCTCAGGAAAGCTCTCCCCGCGAATTACTGTTTCCTAAAGCACATACAGTACAAGCTAGACGTTCGAAAAGAGGAGAGGGGGTAAATAGCAACAGCAACTACTATACCAGCAGAACGACATCAAATATTGGTCCGGGCTAACCAAGATTCCAGAAGCAATGGAGAGGGAAGGGGGAAGAATAAAAAAAGTTGCAGAGGAGTCTCAAAAAATAAAATAATACCCCAGTTATGGCCATTAGGAGGACTCCCCGAGGATCTTTTTCTCTTTACTTGTCAACCAACCTTTGGTCACACTCGTCAGGTCAGGGAGGAGGTCCCACAGTGACAAAGTGGGCCCGATATTGCGCTCAGTTACAGTCCTTCACTCCATGCCACCTCTATTCTCCCTCTCCACCACTTGCACCACCCGCCTTGACATCTCCACAGTTTGGCCTTTCTCCTCAGCACCACCATAATCAAGCCATATCACTGTACGTACACAACCGCACACTGTAAGAAAAAGAGAGAATTGGGAGACGCAGCGAGAGCCCCTCCGTAGTGCCATCATGACCTGCCACCGTTTGAGCCTCCCGCTTGATCTCGATCTTGGTGAGCTGTAACGCGCAAGCTATTCCCAAAAAAAAAAATTTATTCTTTCCATATGCAAAAGGCCCTAGCCCGGATTCATCCCCTGGTATGTACGTATGTATGTATAAATGAAATGTGGGCAGCCCACGTACCCCAATTAATTCTCAAAAGGGGTAACTAGGCCCTTGTCTGTAAAAAAGCAAAATAGAAAGAGAGAAACACACGATAGAGATCGGGCCCAAGTACCGGTACTCGAGTACTGGTCAGTACGCAGGCTTCTAGAAGGCTTAAAAAAAAATAGAAAGAAGTGGTGCTAGGCGTATATTTTCTTTTTTCCCTTGTTTGAAGGAAAAAATTTTTACTGCACATTACCCTGTCGAGTTTTTGCTAAGACCACTCTTGTGGGAATCGATCCATACTCGAGTAGAGTCGGACTATGGTACCTTACATCAAGCTTCCATGTCACTACCAGGATCAAACAGGTCGTATACTGGAGCGCTGTAGTGCTGGTTCCTTTTTCTCCTTTGCTCTAAGCTACTTCTGATTGTACTCGTAATTTACTCACTCGCTCTCCCCCCATCACGGGTATCTCTCCCTTCCCTCGACCCTGCCCCTCCAGCTTCTACACGCGACGCCCGGGAGTCCGACAGCGGAGGTATGTAAGTCGCCGGTCCTCCGAACTCACTCTCTATCAGCATTTTTTTATAATACTCGTTCAATTCCCATAACATTCTGTTTGCTCTAATACTGCTTCTTGTCCTGGTTGGCTCTCCGTTCATTCGCTTCCGTCTGATTTCCATCTAAATAAATCAAAAAGTTAACATTCCCCCCCCCTTCCCGCCACACCTTCTCCCGTCGGTAATGTTTGTAGCCCATCTAATCTGATTGGCACTCTGACAACAGGATTACATCTCCGCTTATTATCATAAGTCCTGTGCCTATCCTCTTTTATTTTTATTTTTTTGGACAACAACCGGGTTTTGCAGCAGGAATAGCAACAGCAGCATAAGTTAAGCAAGTAATTATTGTACAAGTGTGTAGACTAGGTATAAATGCATATATATACATATGTATTGTACCCTAGTGAATGAACGAAAGCGAATGACAAACCCTCCCGGGGCTTAGCTTTGATATCATAGGCTCGTTTTCGTTGCTATACGTCAGTGGGTATACTACTGCACGGTAGCTAGCTGCCTGTCTACTGGTATCAGTTGGATTTTCCCCTCCATATTTCGTCTTGCCATGTTACATCATCCCAGAGGGATTGCTTTTCTGTGCATTAGCATCACTACCCCTCCCACGTATGATATGGGTATATCTACCATGTCGTTGGGAGTTTTGTAACTTCTGACTGGTAAAAGATATATACTTTAGATGCACCGAACCCGTAATACACTATGAACGTAGCCTATCATAATAATACGACGATTGTAAAGAAACAAAAAATAAAAATAAAAATAAAAATCCGAGCTCAACTTGTATACCCCTCCTCCCCTCATCACCAGCATCCTTCCCCCCACCACCGCCACTTCCCAAGCCCCATACCTTCCAATGTATGAGCGGTGCTACCCAAGGATATAATTTAAGAATGATCAAATGTCTTCAGGGATTTGGCACAAGCGAGTGGGGAAAGACAAGGGACACGGGGGGAGATTCAGTTGATTTTTGGCCCCTTCTACAGTAGTTCTTTTTTAACATCCCCATTCGTTCACGATACAGAGGTGGTGCTTTCCCGGAGTACGCCCAATAATTGATGAGATGTGCATATATGAATTTTAGCGTGGAGAAGGAGACGCCAGAGGGATTGACTGGGTTTTCGGTCGAGGAGAGCGCAGATTTCGTTGTGTGGTTTCCGGTAGATTTGGCCTTCTTTCTTTACTTTTTTCCTATCTTACTCTTCCCTCTGATACCGTAGACTAAAACCTCTTGAAACTCACCATCACATTGCCAGCGGAAATCAGCGCGTCAGCCCAGGTCAATAGAATAGCGAAAACAGACCAGTGAGATCCGTCTAGTGGGCCAGTCTTATGTTGTGTCGGGAAGACGCTAATCCTTCTCAGGAGCTGTTGTCTCCGGATCGGGAGATTGCAGAGCTGGCGGGGATAGTGGATTCCAAGAGTTTTTACAGCAGGGAAGACTTGAGCACCATAAGGCTTTAGATCGGAGGTTCAGGCCTTCCAGAAGCTTGGGCAAGAGAAAAAGAAAAGAAAAGAAATAGAAAGGAAAAAAAATAAAGGGCAAAAATGTAGTAAGTTAATTCCTTTGATATGCATATGTTTTTCCGCTCAACGAGTCCCATCAGGGCATTTTACTATTGCATGCACGAGCCCCGCATTGAAAAAACCCTTCTACTCGTACATCGGCCCCCCCTCTCTCCTGTCCCCTCGCAAGCTTAGCTCTCCATCTACAATTCTCTTCCTACCGTGCCCAAGTCATTCTTCATACTGGTACCTCATCCCCACCTTCTAGTTTCTGGACAATTCTTTTTGATCAGATTCTTTGGTCTGTCATCAGATAATTGCCGACACATTCAAGCATTACCGCAAGTGCATAGTGAACAAACTTAGGCACGAGCTAGGGCAAAAAAACTGCAACAAACGGAACACCACGGAAGAAGACAGAAACAACACTTTTTTTTTCTTCCCCCTCCAACGAACCGAAAAACAACATCATCGTCACATCGCCGGTACCAGACGGGAACAACAAACAGGGGCAGCGCATACTCAGGCCCAATGAGTTTTTCAACAACTGCAGATATTCCAGTCAGGGTCACGTCTGATAACACTGCTTCTGAGCGCCGTGTTACCCCTTCGTGGACCATCGCTGAGCTCAAGAATAAGCTTGAACCCGTCACCGGCATCCCTCCATCTTCGCAGCAGCTCACGTTGCGTGTGCCACATGCTCCTCAGCCTATACCCATCTCGAGCCACGATGAGGAAAACACGCAGATAGCAGCCTTTTCTCTTCAGCCTTACGTTGAACTACACGTATGACAGCCCCCTCCATCCATTGCCATTTTTTCCCACCTCCCACCTGCCGGCCCTCCACTTTTGAGAAGTATTCTGGTCTGTCCCTCCTTTTCTATACGGTAGCGTCTGCCGAGTACACCTCAGGAACGCATTGTATATTTCTCTCGTTCACACTTTCCACCTCAACCACTCATGGTTCCTTTTTTTCTCTCCTTTGCTTTTCACACAAAATGTTGTCCTTTCTTTTGTTTTTTCCTTTACCTCCGTGGCTGCCCGTCGATTATATTTTTATTTTTATTTTCAATTTTTCTCTCATTATCCTACTTGTCTTATTTACAGGGTTCCTTTTTATGCGTCGGTAAGAAAAGGCACCTCACTGGTTGTTACGTAGTGTACTAGTACTACCCTTATCTCCCGTTATCTCAAAGGGAGAAAAAATATGGGAAAAACAGGGGACGGGAAGGGGAGGAAAAGAAAACACTCCGATTTGACACACTGGTTTTTGACGTTTGTTTCATATCCACGCCAATAGGTTGCGGATTCGCGTCCGCCCACGGCTCGCCCCGATTTCGCGGATACCACTGGCGTCGAAAAGTATGTGATGCCGGAGGAGGAGTACGATAAACTCCAAGATAGCGTCCTTGCTTGGAAGAAGAGGAATAAACTCGGCCGGTTCGACCCAAATAAGGAGGAGAAGGACCTGATGGAGCTGAAGAGGCAGTACGACACGGTAGAGGTTAGAAAAATAGTGGTAGGTGCCAGATGCCGAGTCGGAGCATCGGACCTAGATCGTAGAGGTACGATTAGGTATATTGGAGAGGTTGATGAGATTCCTAATGGTGGCGTATGGGTTGGCGTGGAGACGGACGAGCCAACAGGTAAACTCAGACTCCCTCTCACCTACAGCCTTTCGTCTAGTGCCTTGTTCACAACATGGGGGAGAAAAGTAAGACACACATTTTTTCCTTCTAGAAGCTGACTTCGGTTCTGCGGCGCAGGGAGGAACGACGGATCTGTTCAGGGGAAGCCCTACTTCAAGTGTGAGGCCAAGCATGGGTCCTTCGTTCGGCCCGATCGCATCGAGGTTGGGGATTTCCCTGTGATTGACGATCTGGGCGATTTGGAGGAGATATAATACCCCAAATGGAATTACAGTTCATTAAGCGCCGGCTAGCTCTTTTCATTTCTTTTCTTTCCCATGCCTTGTGGCCATGGCGCATGTACCGTACTGTACAGTACAGTGCAGCAAATGTCACCACTAAAATAAAACAAAAAGCTCCACGGGTTACTGTGTAGACCTACGGATACTACAGCCTTTCCGGGGATGCGAAAAATGAACCCCAGCAGTGGAGATGCACCACTTGGAATGGCATTGCAGTGGCCGGTATTCGGTACACGTGGGATACAGTGCTATTATACTTTCGATACAATACCTTATTCTATCCTACACAGATGCGGGCCTCGAAAGATGCGGGGCTCGAAGTCTGTCTCCCAGTGACGACGACCAGGTCCCCTTGTGCTACAACTGCAGTACTGTACTAGTACGGCTGATCCAGGCTGAGTGCCCATAGTTTGTACGTGGCTCGCTTGTTGCGGTTCAGTCGCGGCGCCTGTATTGTATCATATCATACGGTATGCGATTACGGTTCAAGAGACGGGGGTGATTCTAAGGGGGGAAGTCAGCGGGGCTCAAGATATTTTATCAATTTGGTGCTTTCTGCTTGTGCGGCACAGTATGGGGAACCACATTAACTGGGGGTGGCACCAGACCAGTCAAATAAAGTGTGGCTCAATAGGCGAGAAGGTTGCCTCCAAGAGTTAGATTTGACGATAATTTGCCACAAGGCACTATATTTACCAAAGCTTTTACTTTTTCGGGGGGTAGGGTTTCCTGAAGAGGTTTACTCTCCCTCGCCTATTGAGCCACACTTTATTCGAGTGCTCTCGCAGCCGCAATAATAGTTTCTCTCTCCTTCGTATACACAAGCCCCCCTTAGCTTGCCGTGAACTACCATAGCACTCGGAACACAAACCGTCTTCAAGTCCCCTTTACCGAACCTCATCCCATCGCACGAGCATAATCTGGAACAAATCAGACTACCGTAAAAACCCGCTGTATCCACTATCGGGGATCGGGCCCTTGGCCTTCGCAATCCGAGACAAAACACCCTGTGAAGAAATAGTATTTTCCACACAGAGTATAGCTTGGAGAGGCGGAGCTTGCTGGATCTCATTGACTGGTATTCGTTATTTTGTTAACCCGTCGTGCCAGGTCTATTGGGGTTTGGTGCTATAGTACAGTTGAGATCTTCGATAGTGGATACAGCCGGGTTTTTACAGTAGCACTGGTGACTAGCGTGGGCTAGCACTGTGCTACAAGCACCTGGGGGGGTGTCTTCGTACAAGTACAAGACAGGATTTTGACTAGGAAAATAACCCCTGCCTTGCACGGAAACATCTCCCTTGGCGCTTGTACGATCGTGCTTTGTTTTCATGGTAAGCCTGACCGAGTCACGCACCATACCCGATCCCGGTCTATCGTAGAAACTCCTGAAATCCACTATCACCGCCAGCCCTGCGATCGCCGGGCCCAGAGACAGAAGCCCCCTAGAAGAATTAACGATTTCACGACATATATAAGGTCAGCCCACTGGACATGTTGGGTCTTGCTAACTTGTATTCATAATTCTAGTGACCTGTCAAACTAAACCTATGTGGTCTGGCGGGCTGATTCCCGTTTGTGATCTGATACTGGATTTCAAAAGTTTTACGGTGTGCCCGACTTTCATCAGATTCTCACTCGTATTGCGCCGGTGCCCCTGGACCTCTAAGCGCCTCACCCACCCACCCACTATAGTGACCTACTGAACCTCCAAGAATAACACGCAAAAAGCTTCACAAGGGCAGCTGCGAGTATGAAACAGCAGCAGCCCCGATGGTTCGACCCGGGAGGAATGTCTTAGTGAGGCTTCCGGGCGGGAACCGAGAGCTTCCGAGCCACATTGTTTGCTGTGGCTTTTTATTTTTATTTTTTTTGGCTTCTCTTCTCTTTCCTATATTGTGAGGTGAGGTTAGATTATAGTCGTCTTGATAGTAAGTAGCGTAAGTTATTATTATTGTTGCTTGCTGGCCGGCTGTGGTGGCAGTAAGAAATAGGTGCTTATATTGTACTCGAGTACAAGTAACTAGGATTACGGGTGAGAACAGCGGTATCCTACCGGCTCAGTAGGTGCCGGTAGCACCGGTAGGCAAGTATGATACAGTATGGTACTCGAGTAAAAAAAGTGGTTTGCCCACTATAGTTAGAAAAAGGAATTATGGAGAATTTATTGGCATGTGCTCGATTGAAGAAAGTCCATCCGTCACCCTCTTGATACCACCATCTCCACCGAACACCCCCGGCTGGCTCCCTTCCCTCCCATCCCATCTCACCCTACCCGTACGCCACGCCACGCCGTACCACACTACCCATCCCATCTGCCATCTCATCTACGCATCACATCAATCACGTCACATCACAACAAACGACGGTACCGCTATGCCTAGCCTACGGTACTTCGCCATGCTACTTGTACACTACTTATCACGAAAAGGGACAAAAAAATAACTGAAACTACATAACATACGCCGGTACCATACACCAACCACGTCAAGGAAAAATCACCTACCGAGCGGTGACATCAAATAGATCCTAAAATAAATGCCGTACCGGTATTCCCCCCTTCCCTCCCCCTTCAAAGCAACGGTGCTGTACTGTACCCGAGAGAGGAAGAGAGAGAAAGAAGAAAGTTTTCGGGTTGCGACGGAATGAGAGGACGCGGACAACGAATCGGTTCACATCTGTCTGTCAGAAAAGTCAGCCTGTCAGTCTGTTACAAAGCACGGTACTTGGTCAACTTATTCACTTACCTCACATGTTCCACATGTCACGTTTCAGGTTATTTTTTTCCGTGCTCATTGATTCAGTTATCTGATCGATGGCTGATTGGATGGATGGATGGGTTTAGTTTAGTTTAGTTTAGGTTAGTTAGTTAAGGAAGCAACCGGGTAGGTTACTTGGTTTGGGGTGTTGAATCATATGGGTTTAGGCGCGTGTGGCTGGTATGATATTGGGAGGTGCGCCAGTTGACCCGAGAGCGAGATAGGGTACAGTACTGGGGAGGTTCGTATTATTTTATTGATTCTTCAGTAGAGATGCATGGGAAAGGGAGAGGTACAGTGCGGCGTTTTGGAATATTGCAGTGAAAGAAAGACTCGGATTGAATTAAAATAAGAGATAGGTAGGGTATGTTGCAGTGGGTCAGACAGGGTAAGTTGCGAACTCGGAGCAGGCGATCACTCACAGTGGACTCGGACACAACACATTGCATTGGGTTGTCTAAGGATACTACAAGGTTATGGCGACAGATGCACTCGATGGATTCACTATTGGACTGGAATTGGACGGGATCGGTATGCCTCAGCCCGTTGTTGTTGCCTTGATGTCGTTGGTCGACTAGTGGCGGCGGTGGTTGTGGTGTCGTTGTAGGAAGTACTCATTCCTCTCATTGCCAGCGGGCAAGCAGAGAGGTAAAACAAATTACGACAACGACTGTTACATTGGATTTTGTATTACATGAAAAGCGCATGCTACCTGCAGAAGCGAAAAACTCACTTACTCCCTCTCTATATTCTTTTCCACCTCGCCCCCCCCCTCTTTTCATCATCATCATCACCATTATCGTCTCTTTTTGCCATAACCACCTAACGACAGAGAGGAAAATTCACCAACTAGGTAGATCCCACAGCTAAGGAATCGGAAGGAAGGAAGGAAGTAAAAAAGGAAAAAAAAGGGGGGGGATAGATTGTGCTGTAATACACAGTTACAGCACAACTGTCCACAAGGTAAGTTCGGAGCGGCAGTTTACGTCTTCCTGTCATCAATCGAGACTCAAGACTGGAGGAGGACGGTTACCATTCGTCCCAGGCGAGCCTTTCCCCCCCCCTTCCACTTGCTGATTGACGGTTGATGACAGGTACCGGTATTATCAGTCGTGATACAGCATTCTCTTCTTTCCATTAGACATACCCCTCTTCCGTTCTCTTGGCAGCCTCTACTTGAATATCTAGATATTTTGTTATATTTTTGCCCTATTTTGAAACATGATACGCGGGTTACCTTTTAGCTTTGACGAGAAGCGGTAGTTTGCTCCAAAGGACAAAAATACAAAAAAAGAACCAGACTCAGTCACAATGCAGCTTTTCAAACATTCCCCCTACTTTCTCACGCCTCCTCGTCTATCCTTACTGCATGGCTGCCTGTTTTGCTTGCATCCATTTTGCACCAGATATCCCTTGTTAACCCCTGCTAGTTTTTCTTTTCTAAAGTGGTGTATCCTCCGGCGACACGATATGATACGTCCCGGGATGATCACAGCCTTTATCGATCAGCACACATCCCATCCCATCATTGCCTCCGCCTGAGCTTGCCTGCTTATTAGACAACTAGCAGTAACAGCACGCGGTGAAATACCCAGATGCAGAAAAACATTCCCACAGACCTATCCACCCCCTCCACAACCCCACCCCTGGCCTTTTCCCTGGCCTCACAGATCTCAGGAATATCGCTGCGTTGGTTCCAAGGAACCTTCTGGAGCTGAGATTGCCGAAGATGATTGCTGCTAGAGAACAGGGCAGGGCATAAGAGGGTAAGGGTGCGTAACTTCCCTAGTCCGGGGGGCATGGAAGGGTACAATATGGGTAAGCTAGGTTAGACAGCTAGTGAGATGTCTGGTGAGCGAGCGAATGATCTCACTACCGAGAATGTGATTGAGGCAAAGCGTTCTATGGCCTAAACATAACGCCCCGGTCGTGGCCAGTGGGGCTGGTGGCGGAGGAGGCCCGGCATTGGAGGAAGGAGCTCATGCTCTCGAGTCCAAAATCACCTCACTAACCTATCCCCAGCAGCTCACCAGGAACTGGGGGAGATTCGTGCCTCGAGAGACAAGATCTGAGGACGGGAGGAAAATCCCATTGAGCTCATCGGACCAGCCTCCGATCCGATACACTCATCTATCAAGCAGCCGGGGATACAAGCTCCTTCCCATCGCACCCTATCATGGAAAATATGCAGGCAAATTTCTCGCCTTCCTTCATCCTTTAATTCCCAGCTATCCGCAGATCAAAGTCTGGTAATTGGTAGGCTCCCCAGGTTGGGTCTGACGTGACCTTCTCATGCATCCTCACTCCCGCCCCGTCACACGCCTCCATTCCGCAATTTTACCACCGTGTGTCGGTAAGGCAATAAGGCAATCCACCCAGTCCCAAAGCACAGTACTATATCAGTACTAGCCGGGCGAAGTGAAGTGGAGCGCTAAGAGTGGAAGGAGCTCGTGTCACGCACGCATACATGCAGGCATTCCGCTCCCCTGATCCGGGAAAGTGGAAGACGACGAACCAAATGTTTGCATGCAATAACACTGCGAGGGCGAACTTTTTGTGCCGGGACCGCTGCAGGGATGGGGGTGGAGGAAGGGGTAATGATAGGATGAGCAGGGATAGAGGCGACCGGTGCTAGAGGGCAACAGAGCGGAACTAGGCCAAATAGCCAACTAGATTGATTTGAGCCAGCGGATGGATAGACGGATTGTAAAGGGTCCAGGCGCGGTGCCATATTCATCCTTCCTTCCCTTCTGCCCTAGGAGGACCCGGGGGTGGGAATGGGAGAGATATGGTGAGGAAAGTGGAAATGAGCATTGAATTGGAATGGGCCCACCCGTTGGTTCGTTGTTCTACTGTGCAGTGCCCATGTTTGCGCTCGGTAAGATTT
Source organism: Tuber microsphaerosporum (assembly GCA_003521225.1). NCBI lineage: Eukaryota > Fungi > Ascomycota > Pezizomycetes > Pezizales > Tuberaceae > Tuber > Tuber microsphaerosporum. Next base: position 31,996 of record QOVD01002176.1, read on the forward strand.
GCATATGATTCATTACTGCATATTCGAGACATTATCCTGTTCTGCATTCTATAAGCGCAAGGGAATAGAAGGGAGTATGAGGGAGGGAGGGAGAGCGCGGCGGAAAGGAAGGGAAGTGGAGGAAAGGGCTTCGTGTCTAACTAGCCCAGCCCGGCTTGCCCTAGCCTAGCTGTGTTGATCATTTCACTCTACTGGCTAGACATATGGAAGCATATGAGGATAGAAGCAAGGAAGGGGAGAGAAGGGAGGATACGCAGTTATCAAAAGTGAGATGTCATATTATGTCGAATTGAGTCACGCAGCTAATCTTTTGTAGCCGTACCATACAGTGCTGTGGGATGGTGTATCCCGGAATAGCATGCAAAGCCTGAGAGAAAGGAGGAAACTTGGTGTTTGATGTGTGGTACAGTGCCTGCTGCGGCTGCCCACCGTACCGGAACTTTTCGCCCATCTACCTCTCAAAAGTGTGGATAGATGAATGAGTGAGTGGGGAAAACCCCTCATACTCAATTAATTTTACTTTATGTCATAGCGATGCAAGCACTGTTACCATAGCTAGCTGATAGGTTTTGATAAACAATATATGCCCTGTAACAAAACCAAACCAAACCGGACTAGACAGGGTTGAACCAAAGTTCCACCTATGAAATGTGCTCTCAACGTCATTATCATATGATAGAAGGAGAAATAGAAGGAAAGGAAATCCCCCCGAACAAGGAACATACACCCCTTCCATTCCTACCCCTCCCTCGTCGCTGTAATCAAAACATGGGTCTGAAACGGATTACTCCTCCACGCCAAGCAGTACCGTACAAATCATACTATATACTGTATAAAGCAAACTCAAGCTATCTCTCTCTCTATAGGAACGAAAACGAAATTAAATGTAACCCATTCCTCTCCACTTCGTTCCTCTTCTTCTCCTTCTTCCACAACTACTAAAACTCGTACGATACCTTCCTTACTCCTCCCGGAGAGCTAGAGCGAGGGATGGAGGGAGTGAGGAAGGGAGGGAAGGGAGTATGGGGAAAAAGAAAAGAAAAACCTCCCGATCCGAGGTTACTCCACTGCGAGCACCGTATTGACGATAAGGGGTTTTTTTTTTACCTCTTCCGGTTATGAATTCGGTATTATACTCACTTATGGCTTCCATTCTGCTGGCACGGGTGAGGGTGCTGGGAGTCCTGATTGATATGTCCTGGGGTGGGTTGGAGGGTAGGTTGGTGTGGTATGTAGATGGATGGATGGATGGATAGATGTGAGAGATCTGATATGGGATTGAAAAAAGGGAAGATGGAAAAAGGAGGACGATTTGATTCCTCACCTTTCCGACTTATCATACCCATCTGCCTAGCTATTATATGTGTAGTAGGATTGTTTCAGGGCGGGCAATCATGCGAGTGATTTACTATGATCACAATTTATTTTTGATTTATTTTTGGCTTTAAAAGAAAAGAATGATAAAAAGACAATGGAAAAAATTAATATTGAGGGGGGAGAATATGAGAGGAAAAGGGAGGGCAGTAGATAAGATAATATATTACTAAAGTAATTGACTATTAAAAATTTGACAATATTTCTTAATATAATATTATTATAGAAGGTTTTCTATCTAAATCCAGGTGTTTAAGTTTGAATTATATTATTATGAATATGAGAATAACTTAGTACTAAGTTACTAAGAGGCTGCATCTCAATAAGGATAAATATATATTCAAGCTCTAATGCTGACAAGAAGCACAGGGAGCACTCAGAGGCATCCGTGGTAACTACTAAGGGGGTGTTTGTTGTTACACATTTGGAAAATTTCGGTGGCTACAAACCATGGTTGCGCAACCATGGTTGAAAGAACCCTATACCTTATTTCATAAACGGTCAAAAAATTGGCGCTGGTTGATGCAAACCGTTGTTTGTAATTCACATCCACCAAACACCCCCGTTGTTACAAACAATGGTTTGAGTCAAACCATGGTTGGTAGCCACGCAAAACGGTCCCGACAAACAGCCCCTAAGAAAGCCAAGTTTGTATGTAGCAGCATCCCTATAGATATCCATTAAGTAGAAAGTGCACAACTACCTATCATGCTCACTAGTGAGTACTGGCCAATGTTAGGGTCAGGGGGGCATATTAGGAATTTCACCCTCTGGTTACACAATATTACAAGGCTTTCCACTCCTGCAGTGCCCTCACTGCACAGGTGGAAAACATCACTTGTAACATTTAAGAGCTCCAAAGAAGTAACGCAATTTACCTCCAAGTTCCTGGACGACTTTGTCCAAGAAGGTAGGATAACTGGGGTTCCATAGTATGGTAACTGAGACTCTTGAGTAAGGTAAGGTAATTTCTAAAGTAAGGTGACTTTACTCTACCACCTTTTTATGTCAAGAAGCCCATGTAACCACCCCTGTGGTCACCCTGGAGACCCGCGCAACATCTATATCATACTAACTCCTGCTGCCAAGCACATCCGATAGTCGCGAAACCTGAAACCACAATTCCACATTACACATGTCCAACCCTCACATCCCTCAAGCAACCATCACTAGTGCCCTCAAAACTCAAATAAAAGGTTCCTTCTGATAAAATCTTGCCAAAAACCTTTGGTCGGAACCGATTAGCAATCCAGGCTTTTAAGGAACAGTCGTTGGCGTTCGAGGCCTTTGTAGTTCTCTGGTGGAAACTTTGATGCTAAAGTCTTGCATCAATATACCGAAGCACTGGCTAGATAGTCACTTATTATCACTACTTTCGACAAGGTCTTGAACTCATCTACCCATAGGAAATTTCCAATATCTGTAATATGAGCAATAAATCTAGTAATATTATATTGTACGATGTTGAAAATCATCATCTTTCGTTCTTGTGATCATATTTGGTCACTCGATTGGTTGAATTTGGTTCACCTACACCTATCCCCCCCCCTCCTCCAACCCCCCATCCTATTTTAGTTTCCTGTTTCATTTTTTCTACCAATGGAATAATTTTGAAAAGGGTTTTCTAGAATATGGTACCGGGGGAGGAGGGGAGTTTATTTTCGGATTGAAAAGGAAGAAAAAGAAAAAAAATCGGAGCAGTGAAAGAAGGTTAGTGAATTGCTTATTATATGTCAAGGTGGTCTGATTACCTAGTTGATTGATCAAATGTCGAAAGACTTAGCGCCCTTCCAATCAATCGAGGGTGAGTTTTTATACTGATTGTAGGTGTTTGTTCTATTGATTAAATAGTCTCGGGGGGGTATTAGTTTCCATAACGGGAATAGGCATTTCCCACGGTTTTATCTGTTGAGGATTTAAGAATTGAATAACATTTCGGCAGAGTGTAGCCAACTGGTAAGAAGAAGAAAGGGTAGGTATGGCATTTGTGTGCTTCTTTCAGATAATGAGGGGATGCTGAACTTGAGTGTCTGCGATAGCTAGTATATTTGACCCGCGTTTTCACTATTGGTCGCGCCAGCCACTGTACGAATATAAAATAGAATCCAAGTGATTCCCATGTCACAAAGGCAAGCCAAGATGAAATCATGCGAGGATCACGCGGCCAGCTATGGCATCTAGGAAGCAAGCATCAAAACCCAACAACCGAACTTTTTAACACCCAGCCAAGTATATTACACCCCTACTTCCACTCTCATCTGCACGTCATCTGAATCCCCTAGGAGAGCAAATCAAAGTCATCCACCGTATCCCTATACTTCATAATATTCCTCTTGATCTTCGAGGAATCCACCCAGGTAACAAAGTCCTCCATATTCCTACTCTCAAAATCAGCACCATCCCATCCCATCCCCGCCCGAAAAAGAAAAAAGAAAAAAAGGACTAAACATACCTAGTAACCAAATACGCCGGATCAACCACAACCTCTGGCCCAACCCTAACATGCCCCTGCTCCACAAATCTCACACCAGTGTGTACAGTCTCGCACATCCTCAACCTCGTCATCACGACCGGCAGCCTCCGACGACAGAAGGCCGCGACGGTAACCTTATTCTCCACATCGCTCATCTTAGCCCCCTGCGGCAATATCCCCATCGCATGCAGCTTCTCCAACAGCAGCGTTTCGTGCTTTCGACGGACAGGGTCGGAGGGGTCTAGTAGCGCGAGCTTGTGCGCTAGGTGGCGAATGCTGCCGCATATCCTATTGTACTTTGTGTAGGTGCTCGGATCTTGGATATGGTAGCGGCGCATGATGTCGTGGGCGCGGTGAGAGGAGTCGGACTTCCAGGTGAGGAAATCGACTTTTCGGAGGAGCCTGGTAGCGGGGTTTAGTTCTCATGAATTGGGGTGGTGGGAGGAAGGAAGCGGGGAGGAGCAGAGGGATTACTTTTGCTCATGATGTTTGAGTTTGCGGACCATTTTTTGCTATTAGATGTGGTTACAATTGATAGTTGTGCTGATTTTTGGTGGGGGGATGTTGTCCTTGACCAGACGCTGAAGTCAAAATTGAGTGAGGCTCAAACGGAAAGTTTTCAAATCGTAGATCGCCAAGACCCCTGCATGGTCTGTGCATATCATATCGTGCCTCTCCACAACGATTATGCCTTCATTAGCCATCACTCGGCTTTGAATGAATATATTACCTTCACCAAGATCTCGGATTGCGAGTTGAGCAGCATCACAACCATATTCTTAATATTACTGATACAGCATATCCCTTCCTAAAGGTAACCAAACCAATCACCCAACCACCCCAGCCCCAAACCCGAAACCCCATATCCAGCCCGCCGGTTCCCCAACCTTAGAATCAGCCCTAAACCCCGGCCACCCCTACCCCAACCGCGCAGAAGTCCATATACCGCACCATAAGCGAACTCGCAGCAGCTCTCAAGTCCGACGACATCTCCGTCACCATCCCCGGCAAGGAACTCCACATCACAACCAAGATTGATGAGAACTTTTCCGACCCTCACACACCACCTATCCGCCGACAGCGAGGTCACGAAGCAGATTTGAGCCACTTTGGCAGAATTGAAGGATTTTTCCGATTGCAACGATGTCAACCAGATCGAGCAGAACCCATATCATATCGATGCCGGGTCGCTCAGGTGGGGTGTGGTGATAGGCGTGATCGCGGAGGTGTATTCCCCACTAGCGCCTCTGACAAAGCCCCCCTGGGGGATAGCGGAGAGGGTCGGGGGGGGACGCTGGCCCGGGTATTGCTAGGATGGCCCATTTCAACAGGGTGCTATCTAACTTATAGCTATAGCTACTGGTAAGAACGAAGAGCCCAGAAGGAGTTTCCCGATGTGAGCTCTGCGCTTGAGCAGGCAGGTATGGAAAGGATTAGGGAGGCCGGGAAGAAGGAGCATCATAAGAAGTACCGGCTCAAGGGGAATAGAGTAGAGGGGGACTGCTGCTCAGCTGAGAGTTTCCAACATGTACTTTCTTCCTTTCTTTCTTCCTATTTTTTATTCATTTTGATGGTTCTCTATTCCAGCCTGCCGCGCGAGTATTCGAACTTAAATTTACCCAGATTCTAAGGTTTACTAAAATGCTTTATGGTGGATTTTCGGGAATTCTAACTGGGTGTTGTAGACTACAATTGTAGTACTAGTACTGCCAGTATGAGAGCGAGCGCCTACCCACACACAGGTTTGTTTACATTCACATTAGATTTTACGCTCTTGCTCTGCTTTCTCATAGGTGAACTTTTCATTTCTATCCATTAGATAATTAAACAACGTTTTCCCCTCAATTTCTCTACTCCTCACAGCACAAACCGTAACATTATATCGACAACTCAGGACCGCTGTCTAGCAGCCAGATATGACTTGATCGAACCCGCGCACCAGGATCTCATACATTTCTCCATCCGATTCTATCGTTATTCCCCACTTCCCCCAACCAACCGTCCACAAGGCAAGTGAAGAGAAATAAAAATAAAAGTAAGCCCGAATCAAAGGGAAAAACAAACCCTCTCCTAGAAAAATAAGAAAAGGGAAAAGGAGCCATATATAAACAGTCTTCCGAATCGAAAAAGAAAAAACAGAAAATGGAGAACAAAAACTATTAAGTGAATTCAAACCCCAAATCCACCCCCGTTTCCATTGCCTTTGCCAGGATCCAGCAGCAATTTCGGTTTAATATAGTCCTCGTCAATCTTTCTGAACCATTCGGCCTGGTCGTCTGAGCCGCCGAACATGCCGGCTAATTGACCTAGCGCTCCGGAGGCTGTTATTCCCCCTCCGCCACCACTACTATTGTTGTCGTGCTGTGTATGGTGGGAGCTGCTACTTCCCTCGCCGCCGCCCCCACCGTTATGGCTGCCACTCCTTGTCACGGCGATGCTCTTCTGCCGAGGGTTCATGGGGGGAAGGTCGTCATCGTCGTCGTCGATGTCGCTGTCGTTGCTGCCGATTCCCCCTGATACGCCGAGTATGTCCTGCTCCGGACGACCCCGCTGACTGTTTCTTCGTCCGCTCATGCCGGAATTCGGCCTGTCTGGGGGAGTGGGGGAGTTTCCGTAGATTCCTCCAGTGGAGACGGCGCTGCTGCCTCTGTCTTCCCTGGGAACGGCGGATAGCGGGACCGCCACCGGGCCCATTCCACCCCGGGAGCTCTTGTAATAAGGGCCGACGTTCTCGATGTCGAATTCGTCGTCACTGTCAATTTCCTCGACGACGCCGGTTCGAATACCGAGGATTTCTAGCATTCTTGCGGTTGTGCCCCCAAAGACGATGACTGTGAGGACTACTACTACCAGCACGGTCGCTCTAAGGGAGTTCCCGTTTTCTCCGGTTATGCCAGCGGCAAGGGCGACACCTACGGCTCCGCGAAGACCGGCCCAGAACAGCATAACCTGGTAGCTATGGGGGAGCTCATCAGGGGCTACAGTACGCCCCCGCGCCTGCGCACGGTAACGGATGACAAAGTTGATGAGTTTAGATAGCGGGAAAACCGCTGCCCAACGAGCCACACAGATTCCAATAACCGTCACTATAATAAACGCTGGGCGGAAGACAAGTTGTGTCTCTGTGAAAAGTGACAACCCAAGGTAGATAAAGATGAAATTCTCCGAAAGCTGCGCCAGGACTTGAAAGAGGTACTTTGTAGTTAGCTGAGTGCGGCGAGACATGTTATAATATGCGTAATGCTTAAGTGTGATCCCACAGAACAGCAAAGACACAATTCCTATATTGGTATCTGGTCAGCCTCACCCCAACTCAGTTCAACCAGAATGCGACCCGTACCGGACATGTGCTGCCCATTGGAGAAAAGATATGAGGCGTAAGCCACCAAAAGGATGAGGCAGCTCTCAATCTTCGGGAACCGCCGTATATACGTATGTTTCAATAGCAGCGCCGTCCCAATGCCGATAAATACGCCAATTATCAAACTTACGGTAAACACCAGGAAGAAAATCCCAATGCCCCTAAACAAGCTCCCAATACTAGCAGGTCCTTTATTCTCCCCGTGAAATCGCTGCGCGGTCTCAAACATGACGATAGCCACCGCATCATTGAGAATACTCTCTCCGAAGATTACCGTGTAAAGCTTCGGATCCACCTTGTACGTATTGAAGATGGCGAGGATCGTAACGGGATCAGTAGCAGAAAGCGTTGCCCCAACACCGATAGCTTCAACGAACGAGATCTCGAGCGCTTCGAAGGGTCCGTAAGACCAGACGAATAATATGACCCTAGAATACCCCCACACCCACTCAGCTTTCCCCTCACCACCATCACAGCACAAAAAAAGGGAAGGCTAGGCACCACAACATACCCAAGGACTACCGCCGAAATGAAGGTCCCAGCAAAGGCAAACGTCAATATAGAGCCTATATTGCGAAAGAAATTCGCCTATCCCATAATCATCCTCACCATTAGCATCCACCCCATCACCCCCTTCAGAAGTAGAGGGGGAAGAAAAAAGGTACCTGATGAAGCTCATACCCCGAATTCAAAATAATCGGCGGCAGCAGCACATTAAAGAAAATCTGATAATCAAACTTAACCAAACTTTGCAAATGCTCCGACGAAGTAAGTCGAATAATCAACCCCACAAGCATTCCTGTCCAAACCACCCCTCCATTAGCCCTACCAGTTCGACCCAGAAGGGGGAGATGGGGTGGAAGCAACTCACCAGCAAAAATTGAAATAACTGTCTCATGCACCGCCTGGATCTTCTTCAGCTGCAAATAATAGCTGCAAAACAGCGCCAGTATCAACAATGTGACTTGAATGAAGAGCGCCCACGAAGAGATCATTTCGGATTCGCCGGGGTCTGCGACACCTACTCCATCTAAGTCAGCCACCGCTTCATTCTCTCCATCTGCAAAGCTCAGCTTTGACTTTGAAGTTGGAGGACATACCATCATCAGGATCTTCAGCTTCGCGTCCTAACCGATGACGACGCAATATCAGCTTAGCTTAAATTCCCCCATGTTTCATTTATACCAGAGATAGGAGGAAGCAAGCGCACTTAACAACGCGAACAGCATCTCCGATGCCATCCCTTTCAAACTTTGTAAAAATCAGTTTCGAGTTTGTTTTGTTCCGTTTCGGTTCAAGAACAGCTACGGTATCAAACACGGGATGTAACGAGCGAGTAACCGCAGCAGAGGAAAAGGAAGAAGAAACAAAGTGGGATGAGTAGATAACACGATACGAGACGATAGAGTGGGGGGGGGTTCGAGGTTTTGAGATGATGTGTGCCGGCAGCTAACTGCCAAAGCTTACCGCTATTGCGCTAGTCCGGTAGGTGACTTCCTTTTCTTTTTTTTTCCCTCGCTTTGATTTTCTTTTTCTGCAAAGCAACTCTCGCGCCAGTCACCAAAAGTAGATTACTCTCGTTCACTTTTGTTCGCTTAGTAATACACACACACAAAAAAGTAGCGCCTTGGCATAAATTTGTACTGTATGTGGGTACTTTTTCAAAATGCCCCCTTAATGTTCTCAACCAATACTCACTATCAAAAAAAAAACAGAATTCATAGTCGAAGAGGAGCCGGTTTTAAGGCCCTACCCCGATACCCTCTCCGGAAAATTTGCTGGGGCCAGTTCCTTATTGGACTCGGCCGCGGCGAGGGTCGATAGTAGATGCTCAGCACCGTAAGGAGAGGAAGGAATGAGGTGAAAGTGGGAGCCACCTTCTGGGCGCTTTTGGATTAGGACTCACAAGACCCTTTTTCGATCTGGTAACGTGCGCGCCCTGGCGGGGAGACAGAGAGGTGTGGTACCGGTATGGTCGAGGAGGTGAGGAACGTGGTAGCGATGGGGCGGGTGCAGGCGGACGGACGGGCACTGCCGTAGGAGCTAAGGCAAGGGGAACTCGTTTTCCCCTCCTTGGAGAGATCGCGTTTTTCCCGAGGGGAGTAAATTTATCGCATAGAACTTTGGAAGACTACAATTAGACTATGATACGTGAAAATAAGGGATGGGAAGAAATAACCCAAAGTTTCTTGGTCGGAGCTCGAGTGAGCCCTAGTGAGCTCAGGGTGCAATTCCCCAAGGGGAAAAAGTGAGCGAGATCAACGAGGAAAAAAGCGAGAAGGACACCTATCCTATCCACATGCCCTATGATACACGACCACTCACTCACGCCCTCCCTACCGTATGTAACAATATCGGAGCTATGAACAATTGAAAAGAAACGATAAACATGAGGACGTAAATTAGATAGAGCAATTAGTGAAATAAAATAAAATAAAAAGGTAAAGGTAAGGACTCCAGTCGTGGTCTCATCCAGTCGATTACCTCATTAAACATTCACCACGACCACAAAATCCCAACATACCGTATACCGCCCAAGATGCAGAAACACACGCGTGCGAAAACAGAAGAAGAAAAAAACACCATCCCGTCTAATCCAAGTAGGAAAAAGAAACCCCCCCCCCTCAACATTTCTCCTCGAACCTCACAC
>QOVD01002178.1:0-24934 GCA_003521225.1 Tuber microsphaerosporum
CCCCCCCCCCCCCCAACAAAGTCAGTGATCAGTTAATTTAGGTTAACCTGCAAGGTGATCCCAGTCTTGCACGAAAAACATCTCTCCGGGTGCCTGTATCAAACCCAAACCAGTGCACGCAGCCAATAAATATCCCGCTAACAATTATGACATTATAGAGCCACAAAACCCTTCATACACCCACATTGCAACTAGAACCAACGGCACCACATTACTAACACATCCTATCGATCTCTCCAGCTTCCTCTATGGTCATCCAGCATCGTGGCCAAAGAAACCCCTCCCTCTCGCCCCTTCTCAAAGTTTCCAGCAAAAAATAAATAAATCCATAATCCCAGCACTGGCAAAGAACCCACCTACCTTCCATCCGCCTGCCCCTCTCTGCAGCCAATCATTTCCACTACATAGATAGGTGGATGGTGTGTCGGTATAAACTCTCGCACCTGCGCCAACTCTGCCTGCTCCGCCGTACCGTAGCCTTCATAAAATTCCACGTGCCCAGGATCCATCCTAAGCATAATCCAGTATCCTGCTAAGCCCGGGGGGGCCTCTTCTTCTATGTATCTGTGCTACCGGTATATGGTGCGGTAGAGGGTAGCGTTGCTTTGATGGTACGGGTCAACTTATTCTTATCATACGGTGTTCAGCGCTCCTGCACAATAAAGAGGTGAAGAAATCCGGATGGTTTATGCACTGCAACCATCAATAAAACAGATATTCGCATCTGGCCGAGGGAATTCCTGCTGCCGTTACTGGTACTAAGGTAAATGCGATCCTCGCTGGGTGTGCCCCGAGTGCGATAAATCGCACTTCAGTGCTCGCCGCGATGGTCAGTTAATTAACTTGCCGTATCCGCAGGACAGTCCAAACCCGGACGCTGCTGGGAGGTACTCCCCTAATCCCCCCGAATATTCGTGGGGTCTTTGCTAATAGGCTGCTCGGCAAATATCTCTTGGAGATTCGAAAAATAAATGTTACCGCAAGGCTACATACTTCTATGCGCATCATGAGAAGCTCATTGGCTCCACATTGAACTGTTGCATACAAAACCTTACCAATACAACACAAATGCTGATAATATCTCTTCATGTTCCCCTTCTTTTTCAGTTCACTCGCTGCCCCAAGTAAGCGCCCCTGTACCTCAATGCCAGCCAACGGGAAATCATGGGTGGAATTGAAGGCCATCAATGAAGGCGATATTTCTCGGGAGTATCGAAATGAAGCACTATGATCCCACCTGCCCCGCCAGCCAGGTAAACTACCCGTGAATATAGCAAATCGAAACACCGTGGTTCTAATCGATATGTAGGCCTCATACAGCAATGTTCTATGCTGCTCTACTGAACCCCAGTGGAGTTTGATCGGCTACTTATTCCCCTGTCTGGGTCCCCAAAAATTCTGTGCATGTTTTTTTGATATTGATATGGGATAATTGCGTGCGGTGGATAGAAACTGGAATCGTGAGCGGTCCATCCTGCCTTCATTGGACCCATCTGCTTTCTCGCTCTGATCAGAGAAAACGCGTGGCAGAGGTCCTGTCATGCCACAAATCCTGGACAGCGTCCAAGTGCATGAAGTGTCGAAAACACTCTGATCCCCCTCCTTCCTCACTCAAACACCCCCATAAATCCCAATAAACAAGCCTTTGTTTCTCCCCATCGGCACTGTTAACGATGGGCCCTTCCATGCTTTAAGGTAATCTTCCTCCATAAAATCTAAATATGGCATTTCGCTAGCCCATTTCATGACAGGACCACGTAGGATTCCTACATATCACCTGCATACAAATCGCGAACTAGTCTGGAGTATTTGAATATCACACCCGGGTCACCTGGCGATGGGCCACGGGAAGCCAGCCCCAACTACACTTTCACCCACCTGCTCTCATAGGCAAGTTGCAAATATTTTTGCATACCTATCTCCTGAAATATCGCTTGACCGAGTCCAGATTGCTATAAAGGTATTGCTCAAGATGCCAGTATACTAGGACTCGATGCTTATTAAAACATCCACTGGCACCCGAACAAGAAGGTTGTGGGAACTTAACACCCGAGGGTGAAAACTGTCTGGGAAGTCTTGAAACCCTATGTAGAACTTCTCATTAGTATCTGGAACTATAGGAGAATGTACCCTTAAAATTTTTTAAAGCCTCATTTTTTTCTTCTAACAATACACCATCGAAAGGGATATCTATTTGACCCAAGGTGGTGTCACCTTCACACTAATTAACAAGTAGCGCGCAGGATGGGACCATCCCAGCTTCCTTGAGAGTCATGCCAAAGTCGATTCCCTGTTGGTATACCTTTCGAGGAAATGTCATGGTAAAAGAAGAGACATCGAATCCTTTAGCGATAGCAAGTATATTAGTTGCTGTAAAATATGATAGGAGATTGGATGGAGATAATCACCCCTCTCTTCTTTGACAGCTTGTGCTACTTCGAAGAGTGTGGTTTCAACAGGAAAGGTCTTGATCAACGGCGGTTGGCCGGTCGGCAAACGCAACTGCAGACGGGTCTCTGAATGAGCGGTAGCAACTCTTGGGGCCGCCGGCTTCAGCGCCGCAGCCGCTGGCTCCTCTAACATTTTGCCTTCTCGAGCCGCTTTCTCTTTCTCTGCTTGCCTCCTTCTGGCCTCTTGGGTTTCTTTTATCTGTTGACGAACCCTTTCCTTAGCAGCAAGCTCCTCCTGCTTCTCCCGCTTGCGCTTTTCGACTTCCTTGAGCTGTTCTTTTTTCTTCAAGTCCTCTTTAATCTTCTCGGATTCCTGGCCCTTTTTGCGACGGATCAACTAATAGGGTTAGCGGGACAAGAAAATTACTTTTATTCAAAACCCTCACCTCATTTTTCTTCGCTTCTTCGCGATCTTTCTGGGCTTGCGCGGCTTTCTTCTCGGCCAATCTGATCGCACAATTTTTTAGTATATATAAGCACTCTCCTATTTTCAAGTTTGAAAGTACTTTTCTCGAAGTTCCCGAAGTTTCGCAACCTTTTCGTCTGCTGTAAGGGGTTGAATGATTTCCGTAGATTCCTCGAACTCCGTGTGTTGGCTGTTTCAACCTTCAGTAATGTGCAGGGTAATTGGGTCCCATGGCAGTAGGAAGGCTCTGCCCAGGCTCTCGACTCACGTTCTTGTAGCGTGGTATTCTGCGCGGACCGCATCCGAAAACAGTTTACCGCACTCGGAACATTTGATACTGGCAGCAGTACCAGGGATTTCGGGCTTTTCATCACCATCGTACTCATCTCCACCACTACCGGCGGGGACAGAAGACGAACCAGGATTGAGTGGTTGATCGTCCGAGCCTTTGAGCTGCTCCATGGGAATCTTTTCGTTTTTCTCAAGCCAGGTCAGGGCATCCTGAACTACAGTGGAGGTCAGTGAGACAAACAGCTTTTTAAACAGAAATCTAGACCACCTACGACCACCAGTCTTTTTCAGTGCGAGTGCAGCGCGTTCAGGATCGAAACCCATTTCGATAAGCAGGTCGTAGTCTGTTTGACCCATTTTTTTTTTTTTAACAAGGGAAGGTGTATGGTTTTTATTTTTATTATTTTTATTTTTTTAGTTTTACCTGGTAAAGCGCACGGCGGAGGTAAGGATACAATGTAGGAGGATACCTGGCGACGTCGATACAGCACAGAGCGTATGTGTTGGTGGGAGTGTGGATATGAGAAGAGGAGGGGGTAGTGGAAGCAGTGATCGATTGTGCTACAGGTACAGTTGTGGTTGTGGGTAGAGCATACTCGAGTAGAATTGTGAGCAAGGAGGGCTTGCGACGTCACCCGGCGGGGTCAACACTTTTCGGGGTATGGAGTGGCGGCTCGCGTGAAGCTCACAACCAATAGAGGTGTGGCTCGCGCGTAGGAGAGCCAACGTGGCGGTGCAATGAATGGTTGGCATTTTTGGACACACTTTGCAACGCTTTGAAAGCACGACACGCAGCAGACTACCCACTCAGGCAAGGACAAGACAGTTAGTCTACTGACACTGAACTACGGTATGGTAAATCGACGGACGGAGGAGGCCTAAAAGAACTAAAGCAGAAGAAGACGAAGAAAGAAAGGGAAAAAATGGGGGAAGGAAAAAAAGGACATCTCACAAGCAGAAGGAGGGAAAGAAGAAAAAAAAAAGAAAAGAAAACCATCGAGCGACAAGTAACAGAGTAGAGTAGGGAGAATAAGAAGAAAAAAAAGAAAAGAAAAAAAAAAGATAGTAGGACTAAGAATCCAGAAAAGAACAGACAGCCAAAACCCTCCCTCGACCACTGCTCTGACCTCACTAGTCTTCCTCCTCTCCACCTCCTCCCCCCCCCCCCAAAACATCTCCCCAAACAACCCCTTGGACAACAACCCACCACTGCACCTCCAGCTTTACACCCCCACCACCTGTCACTTTCTTTACCAACCTTCATCTTCCATCATCATCACCCATCAGCATCACCACCCATCCCCAACCACCGACTTAGCGTCCACTACAACTAGTGTCTTTAGATCACCCTTCCCCATCCCGTCCCGCTTTCGACTGAGCATAGATTGTTCTTTCTTTATTTCTCTCTTTTCTATTTCCCTCTTCCCTACAAACCCCACACGAAAACCAGATAACCATGAGCATTGAACTTGACCCCACCGAGCTTGGATTTGAACGTGAGCCTTCAATGTTTTCGGTTTGACCGCGGCCCCATGAACTGGCCAACTGACTTCAATCTAGGCCCGTTCAACCACGAAGTAATTCAAACACTTCACATCAGGAACCCCAACTATGACCCTGTCGCTTTCAAGGTTTGTCGAGCCTCATGTCTCCCGTCTGAGGCCTCGCATTCTTGCTAACAAAGTGACTCTTTGACTTTTAGGTCAAAACTACGGCTCCGAAACAGTGAGTGCTATTTAGGCCTACATCACTTGGCGGTGTTTAGCATACTGTATATATTATGTACTAACCTTTGATAGGTACTGTGTTCGACCTAATTCTGGCCGTATAGAAGTTGGTAAACAGGTTGAGGTCCAAGGTACCGAAGATCCCTCCGAGATGCTCGGGATTTTTATTATGTCTTACACCGTGTTTAGTCCTTTTGCAAGCGATGAAGGAAGATCCCCCGGCCGATTACAAGTGCCGCGATAAATTCTTAGTGCAATCTGTTGCAATCACCGCGGATAAGGAATACAGCACTGTTGGACAGATTGTGAGTTTCCTCTGTGAAACAGCCCAAATTGGTCTTCAAGTTCCTGACACTCTTCTAGTGGTCACACGTTGAGAAAAATGAGAAATCGGCCATCCAGGAGAAGAAAATTCGTGTAGTATTCTTGCAACCAGGTGAATTGTCTGCGCCCAATGGCGAAGCTCCGGTGGGTCGATACAGTCCTCTGCACATTCTCACCCTTAGAATCCCGCGAAAAGGCGTGGTAATAGTCTAACATTTGCATAGCGGTTTGAGCCTCACCAGTCCCCCCCGCCATACTCCGATCCCGCTCCAACACAGCTCGAAGGCCCATCCACTAATCAATCTGCGGAGCCCATCCCAATTCCTAAGCCGGAGCCCAAGGTTGCTGAATACAGCCCACCAGTTCATAGTAGAGCTGCGAGTGGCCCGGATATGTCTATAAAATTAGCTGAGGCACAGGCCACTATCGCGAAGTTGCAGCAGCAGCTCAATGAGCAGAGTATTCGTGAAGAGGCAAGCGCTGCTATGACACCAGACTCCCAAGAGCGCACAGCAGAAGGAAGTGCTGGTCTGAGCCTCGTTGCCCATCCCCCGGAAGGTATCTCCGTACAAGTCTGTGCGGCTATGTGCTTGGCCACATTCTTGCTGGCCTATTTTTTCTTTTAAACCATCCAAGGCATGGAACCTAGCCTAACCACCTATCATTTTCCAATATTTCTTTTGTATACCTGATGAGGCGTAACGTGCTGGATCGTGTGGGATTATGGTATTATTGACCATGTTTATTTTTTCCCCATTGCAATTCCCCTTTCTCTGTACTCTACAATGCTCTTAGGAGATTTCTCAACTCCTGCTTCTTGTTTTTTTTGACATTTGTCACCTCATGTGCATGTTTCTTCTTATAGGATGATTCCGGGCTTGCTCCTAGGTGCCGTCGCCATTTTATGGGAAATGGGGGTGATGGAGGTGGGTTAAGTGAGTGACGAATGTTCCTACACCTGCTCTTCGGCAACATTTTATTTCATTTGTCTAGTTTCATCCTATCTTCATTTACTATTATTTCCGTCTTCGTTTTTTCATTTTCTTGCTCTCACAACGCGATTTGAAACTACTTTGGTCCTTGACGAAAGGTCAGATGGAAGGAAACCCTGAAGGTATCGGTATTTTTTAATTTCGGGCATAGTAGAATAAATTGATGATGTCGCCCACCCAAACCATGCCGTAGTTGGGGCAGTCTAGTAATTAGGGAAGGGAGAGGTCTATATAATTATGAGGTTTTTTTTTTTTTCATTCTTTTTTCCCCTTTCCCCTTTCCCTTTTCCCTTTCCCTTTTCCCTTTTCCCTTTCCCTCTCTTTTTCCGGCGCACAGCATGCCCTCCCCACGTACCGTACCCGGGGGGGTTATTAGAAATCGGAAAGCCATCTCTGTTGATCCCATACAATTCTCTATAGAGACAAGAGTTATGTTTCCCGATTTTTAATGACCCCCCGAGTACTGTATACAAGATTGGTCGTTTGTGTTGTCTGGATATCGCATGATACCGACACCATACCGGTAGTCTATGATAGATAGCATGTACTGTACGGACTGCTCGGGCCATATTAATGCTCGAGTACCGATATCATACAAATGGTATTTTGTTCCTGTAATATTCGACAAGTCAAGCTAACCTAATCATTGTAGCAACAAAGCTAGAAGCTTCGACAGATGTGGGGAAGATGATTTTCAATCCAGCCTTATCCGAACATCCCAGCATCGGAGCTGTTTGGACTCATTTGACTGACTGCCGGCACAATATTTCTCCTTCCTGTGCAACAAAGTTCCTCACCCCTCACCCCTCGCCGCACATCCCCCTCCCTACCTCTCCTGCCAACCTCCACCCCTCATCAAATACCTCGCAAATCATTGTTTCCAAAAGGTCTAAGAGGCAGCAAACCCCCTCCTCTCTTCAGTCAATCACTCAAACCCTCGGGAACCAAACCCCTACCCCTATCTCCATTTCCCACCTTTACAATGAGAGCCCCAGCAACAGAACGTCCCCTCACCGCCGGGCCTACAGAAGGCCCTGAAGACCCATTCCCGCTGCGCCTCTCGGGCCCGGTAATCAAAGGCTTCGGCCGCGGCAGTAAAGAGTTGCAGATCCCAACAGCGAATATACCAATTGACGGCCTTCGGGTCGGCGGCTGCGAGACGGTGGAATCCGGTGTCTACTACGGATACGCTGGCCTCGACATCCCGGTTACTACCGACGATAACGACAAGTCTTCTGCTGCCACCGCCACCGCCACCACTACTACGGATGGCAAGGTCTTCCCTATGGTTATGTCTATTGGCTGGAATCCCTTCTACAAGAACTCTGTCCGCTCCGTTGAAGTACATATCATACACACTTTCCCTAAGGACTTCTACGGCGTGCGAATGAATTTAGTTATTCTTGGGTTTATTCGGCCGGAGTTTGATTATGTCAGCAAGGAAGCACTGATTGAGGATATCAAGATGGATATCAGAGTTGGTGTAAATAGCTTGGAGAGGGAGGGGTATAGAAAGTATAGGAATGATCCCTATTTGACCAACTTTGAATGTTGAGTGGATGGCTTCTTTTCTTTTTCTTTCTTTTTCGATCATCGATTTTATTTAGGTGCTTTAGCTGGGATTTCTTAGTGTTGAATAAAGGGATTTTAGACAGGTATTGGGCTTCAGAGGGATACGGTGTTGTTGTATTCCTAGCCCTATCTTTCTTTACGATCAATCTATTGTCGGCTTTATGCACACGGAGAGGCCATCGAACCCGGGAAGGCTCGCTGCTCTGAAACACGCACGCCGGATTCCACAGAAGGCACTAGGGTCTATCTGCCGTCCACGTTTGTAGGTAGTTGCCCGGATACTTGCTTCGTATGCGTTTTGCTACCCCCGAGATCTTTGGCCCGCTGCCGCCCCGCTACCGAATTAACGTTATCGGCTTCGGAGCTATGATACCAGCTAATCAGAGCGTATGTTACTAGTTTAGCACACCGCCAGTCTAGCGAAACCAAAAGTCTATTGTGATATTATATAAAGTGTAAATGAAATTGTTTTCTTTTTTGAAGGGCCTCTAATTTTCTTTTTGTACAGCGCCATTCATGCCCTCTATTTCTTCCTTTGTCCATCCCGCAGTGACTTTACGCCCCGACCTCACTTGCTGCTCTCGCTTCACCCTTGACCATAAGGAAACATCGCTATCCCAAATGAACTGCCAAATAACATAGGACCAACTGTTGTGACGTGGGAGAGGTTCGTAGAATTCCTTGGCAATCTCACGAAGCTTCCAAAGACGAGTCCAGGGAATACCAGGGAAATCGTGATGTTCGTTGTGAAGCCCAACATTATAGGTAAAGAAGTTCAACGGACCGTAATAAGAGTATGTCTCCACAGGTGCTGGGCCGTCGGAGATGACGTCCTTTGGCAAGGGTTTTGGCCTCTCAAAGACGTACTAGAGAGGGCGTCAGTAAATAGTGGCAATTAGGCAAGCGTGAAACGGAATCCATACATGTTCGGCAATGAAATGGCCAGCACATGGGTGCAAACTTCCAGCCAAAAAGCTGCTCATAATCAGATACGTAAGGGCATTCCCACTGCATGTTTTAACAAGGATGGCGTCAAATATAAGCTGAGCGGTAACATTGAAGAAGTGTAGTCTTGTGAAGGGAATCTGGTACACCATCATAGGCCGTAGAGCGTAGAAAAGGATCTGGAAGGTGCAGAAAAACGCTTTCCCAAGCACAGAGTCAAGGAAAATAGCCTCAAGCTTTGTTGGAAGGTCAGTATCAAGGCCGTCAACACCAAGCGCCTTATGATGAGTCAGGTGATATGGGCGAAAGGCTGCACTGTATGGAAGTCCAATGGGTAAATTGGCGAATACAGCGATCATCCTGTTGGCGAAAGCTGAGCGGAAAGCGAGATTATGGGATATTTCATGAATGGCCAAAAAAAGATTCTGGTTCGCAGTTGCTCCAATAACGTATGCCATAAGAAAGAACTGGCACGAGAATACCGGGGTTGATCGCAGAATGTATGCGCAGAAAATCTGCAAGGAAACTACGGCGAGGACGACATATTTGGTCAGTGGCTCTGGACCGCAGAGTTTGGTAACCTGAGTAGTTCGAATGAGCGTGTGCTTTATACATTGATGACGGGCTCAATCGAAATTACCTCAGGATGGGCCTTAATTATCTGGTGTCTCCGAGTTCGGTGGGGCTCTTCTTGATAGGTCTAATGATAATATGGTAAGCGCGAGTTCACTTTAAAGCAAAGGAAAGAAGAAAAGAAAAAGCACTAGGGACGTAATATATACCCAAAGCCAATCGTTGGTGACCTGCTTGGGGGCCTTGGCTGGAACCATAGTAGAAGTCTCAACAACTGAAGTTATGAGAATTAAACAAGTAAGGATGTACGAACAGCCGGAAGAGGAGTGATCCGTAAGGAGTGGTGATAAAGGAAAGGCGGAAGACCGATATATTGAGGGTGGAAGACTCCCTACTTACAGGTAGTCATGGATGAAATGGAAGAGAGAACGAGGACATTCAATGCCAGTGGAGGCGGTGGAGAAGGGAGATAGATAGAGCTGGTGGTGACGAGAGCTCAGGCAATCTCTGGAATTATAAGTGATACTTTTCCCCCTGTACTCGTGCCTGATGGGAAAGGCTCGAAATGGAGCCCCTGAGCACCTGGGGTCCAGCGCGCCAAGCTTGGGATTCTAGGCAAGGAACAAGGGCAACCTAAAGTGCCGGTGCCGGGTGTCTACGGCACGTGATGGGCAAAACCAGCCTCAAGCCACTTTCTGCCCCTCGTTGGTCCAGACCCTACTTACCATTGGTACCACAACTACGCATCCCTGCGAACTCACGGACTTGCCGCTCGGCCTCTAGGTGCTCTCTCATCCCTTTACTTCTCCATCAACGTTTCCTCCATCCACCTACATTACACTGGCTTATATCTCATTTAACAATTCAATATCCTCTACTTCCCCGGGATCTCCATTAATCGAAAATCAGTCTCCAGTTTACTTTACCCACCATGTCTGATCCTGAGAGAGAGAAGGCGCTTTCGGAGTTCAAGACAAAAGTTGTTCATCCCCCAGTTATCCTTCTATCCATCTCAGCGCCCAAGGCTTCTATAATTATATCAAGGGCATGTTAGTGCTAACGTTCTATTCTCTCTATAGCTTCTTGAGCATCGAGAATGGGATGCAAAATTAAAAAATTTGAGGAAAGAGATTAAAGATCTTCAAAAGGAGTTCGACCATACCGAGGAGAATATCAAGGCTTTGCAGAGCGTTGGTCAGATTATTGGGGAGGTGCTTAAACAGCTCGACGATGAACGATGTGCGCTTATCTCTCCACCTGCCTTTTTTTCCCCCTGGCTGGTAAGGCTGACTATGCATCTATTAGTTATC
The DNA here is from genome assembly GCA_003521225.1 of Tuber microsphaerosporum. Lineage (NCBI taxonomy): Eukaryota > Fungi > Ascomycota > Pezizomycetes > Pezizales > Tuberaceae > Tuber > Tuber microsphaerosporum. Next base: position 10,591 of record QOVD01002178.1, read on the forward strand.
GTCAAGGGTGAAGCTCAACAATCACACCTTTTTTTTTTTTTTACCAAACTTATCACAGGGTGTTAACTATTTGATAAACGATAGCTTCCTCTGGACCTCGTTATGTCGTCGGCTGCCGCTCCAAAGTTGATAAAACAAAACTCAAGCAAGGTGTTCGTGTAGCGCTCGACATGACTACCCTGACCATCATGAGAATGTTACCCCGAGAAGTCGATCCTCTTGTCTACAATATGTCACTTGAGGATCCTGGTCAGGTGTCTTTTGGTGGTATCGGGGGTCTCAACGAGCAAATTCGGGAGCTGAGAGAGGTTATCGAACTGCCGCTAAAGAACCCAGAACTGTTTTTGAGAGTTGGGATTAAGCCACCAAAGGGCGTTTTACTTTACGGCCCCCCGGGGACAGGAAAAACACTGCTGGCAAGGGCCGTAGCAAGCAGTTTGGAGACAAATTTCTTGAAAGGTATACCCTATATAAATCACGCATTCAGCTTTTTGATCGATCATCTAACGTCAACTTTTTAACTTAGTTGTGTCCTCGGCCATTGTTGACAAATATATTGGAGAATCGGCCCGTCTAATTCGTGAAATGTTCGGATATGCTAAAGAGCATGAACCCTGTATCATTTTCATGGATGAGATCGATGCCATTGGCGGACGCAGGTTCAGCGAAGGGACTTCTGCCGATCGTGAAATCCAACGAACTCTCATGGAACTCCTCAATCAATTGGACGGATTTGATTACCTCGGGAAGACTAAGATCATTATGGCAACTAATAGGCCGGACACCCTTGATCCTGCGCTTCTAAGAGCTGGCCGATTGGATAGAAAGATTGAGATCCCCTTACCTAACGAAGTTGGTCGATTAGAAATCCTCAAAATCCACGCCGCCTCGGTGGCCAAGGAAGGAGAGATTGACTATGAGAGCATTGTCAAGATGAGCGACCAGTTGAACGGCGCTGATCTTAGAAACGTGATTACGGAAGCTGGGTTCTTCGCCATCCGAGACGACCGTGATGCCATCACCCAAGATGATATGTCGAAAGCTGTCAGGAAGGTAGCAGAAGCCAAGAAATTGGAGGGCAAGCTTGGTAAGTTTTCACCTTTCTCCTACCACCTTCCATTTCCTGGCTACTAATGACATGCTCCAGAATACCAAAAGCTTTAGTTGGTTTTAGCCTTTGTAAAGCATGTAGTCCCACCACTCATCGGACACGTTGGATGATAATTGATGCTCTTTGCTGTACTGTAGATTCCCATAAAATTCAAAGCTCTTGTGCGTGCAATGCCTGCTCTTTAAGTGCGCCTTTGGGCCACACCCACGGGCCATGATTGGCTCCAACTGGCGAAAAGCACAAGCATAAGTACCGAGGCCAAGTATTGGCATGCGTCCCTAAATGAAACAGCGCATAGGCCCAGCCACAATTTCGAGAGCCTTGCCAGTGAAGCAGAGCGGAAAGAGATGCACTAGTTTGCAATATAACTGTTAGAGGTCGGGAACCACCGGGCTAAACCCATCTAGAGGAACTTAAGAGTGTACGAGCAGGAATTGCTGCTTACCGAGGGCAAGATAAATACACGCGGTGCTTAAAAGTGTGGTTTGGCCATCACATTAACAAAACAAGGCATCCCCCATCTTGAGCATAAGAAGTATGATACGCTCATAAGGAGCACAAAATAATTTACGACCGACGGCAATTCTTCCCTTATGACTATTTCACTTGAGAGCGCACCCCCAGTGCTTAACGTTGATAGTGTATAGAAACCACTTATCATGATGATGGCTGATGGTATTGCGGTGGCTGATGGATGTCTCCTCGCGGGTCTCTCATGGAACAGGTGTGAAATACGCGTTCCTACAGCCGATCACTCGCTATTCGAAATCCTTGCATAGTGGTGACATTATCACCGACCAGTAAGAAAAAGAAAGGAAAAAAATGTTAAAATTTATCAAAAGAGGCAGGTATCGTAGAAAATTTGCATCACACGCGCAAGCAGTATGCTCAGAGAGGACTTTTTAGATCTTGACAGACAAACTAAGACTATACCCCCAGTAAAAAAATAAAAAAAGCGAAAAACTAAAAAAAAACAAAGGCAAAAAGCTAAAACCTCCCGCGAGATCCCTTTCGCGGCTATTGGTCGTACTTGGCAACGTGGATAGAGACGGCTCTTCCACTGGGATCAGTGACTTCAGACCACATTGGGGTCCAACGCATGACCGTTGGGGCACATTGGGCAGGGAATTGCTCATCAAACATGCATCTGTACCAGTACCCCTCCTTGCTGTCAGGCGCGTCGTCTCCCCATTCGGGCTTGGGACTCTTCAGTTGTTCATCCGAGACCATCTTTTCGGCGGTGTCCTTTACAGAGATATTAGTTAGTGGTTGGAATCAGGCACATGGGTTAGGGTTCAATTACCTTGAGGGCGTCGATCCATCCGTAGCCAACACCATCGCTAAATTGCTCCTTCTGGCGCCAGAGAATGTCGTTGGGAAGGTAGGGCTTAGCACCCGGCTCGTCGCTAGTATCAAAGGCCTTTCTCAGGATGAATTTCTCAATACGCTCCTTGGTGATAAGCTTTTCGGCGGGATCCACATTGAGAGAAACCTCAAGGAACTACAAGTTGTTAGAAAGAACTCCCGGATAAAGAGGGAAGCATGTGGGAGGTAGTAGTACCTCTTTATCCAAGAAGGGAACACGGGCCTCAACCCCCCAGGCGGCAGTAGATTTGTTCGCACGGAGGCAATCGGAAAGATGAAGGTTCTTAACTCTCTTGATATTCTCCGCGTGGAACTCGTTCTTGCTAGGGGCATTGACGAAATATAGATAACCACCGAAAATCTCGTCAGAACCCTCACCACTAAGAACCATCTTCACACCCAAGGCCTTGATCTTCCTGCTCAATAGGTACATAGGTGTTGAGGCGCGAATGGTCGTCACGTCATAGCTCTCAAGGTGATAAATGACATCTCTAAGAGCATCAAGACCCTCCTGTAGGGTAAAGTTGAACTCGTGGTGGACAGTTCCAAGGAACTTCGCGACTCTCTTTGCTGCGATTGTATCAGGGGAGCCAGGGAGACCAATGGAGAATGAATGCAATTCCGGCAGGGCTGTAACGGTGGAGTCGTCTTCACCGTCAATTCCGACCAATTCATGGGGGATAGCCGAACCATTGATGATTCCAGCCTTAGCCTTAGCCTTAGCAGTTTCACGTGCGGCGATAGAGGCGATAAGACTGGAATCGAGGCCGCCAGAGAGAAGAACACCGTAGGGAACCTCGGCCATCAAACGTTTTCTAACCGACTTCTCAAGTGTGGTCCTGATAAGTTTGTAATCGACTGGGCTGGATGGGACCATCTTAGGATCCCACCACGTAGGTTCGAAATACCTGGTAGTCTTCTTAGTGGCGGAGTCGTAAATGTGGCCAGGAGGGAACGAGATAATTTTGTCGCAAACTGGATGAAGGCATTTGAGTTCGGAGGCGAAGTAAACGGCCCCGGGAGTCTTGGAGGACCACCCCTGGTAGAAGCTGGTGATTCCAATGGGATCACGAGCCGCGATGGTGCGATCGTTCTTTGAGTCATAGAGGACGAAAGAGAACATTCCGTCGAGAAGCTTGGGGGTATTGATTCCATGATTAGGGTACTATGAGACTGGTTAAATGCTTGTTCCACAACCAAACTTAGCCAGAATGTCTTACCAAGTGCAAGATAACCTCACAGTCGGAATGCGTCCTGAATGTCACTTCAGGCTTGAGCTGTTTGCGCAAGATTCTGTGGTTGTAAATTTCACCATTGACGGCTAAAAATATAGTACCGTCATCGCTGACCAAAGGCTGAGCTCCACTGTCTGGTCCACCTTAGTAGGCCATTTAACATATGAGGGGTAAAGCGGGGGTGCAAACCAATTCCGACAATACTCAAACGCTCGTGAGTGAGGACTGGTGATGTTAGATTAGCCCATCATGCTCTGGGAGCAACTTGAAATTACATACTAGTGTTGTTGGAAATAATGTTCCCGCCTAAATAGACATGGTTAATTTGACAATCCTCGTGGAGCAATAGAAGCGGGGAGAGGGAGGAGTCTTACTCCAATCCGGACCGCGATGGCGAACACTATCAAAGATCGTTAGCTCTCCTTTGGGGATGGAATAGAGTGAGAGAATTCGGTTGGAGAAACCTACGCCTTAGCCAATTGCAAAGCCTGAGGCTTGAATTTGTGAACTTCAGGGTGTTTATGGCAAGCGAATATACCTGTTTCTCACCGTGAGCAGAGGAAAAGGTAAACTTTGGTGATGGGGAAGATGAAGGAGGGACTGCTCACCACACATGATTGCAGTTGCAGTTGTTGGTTCTAGGAAGCTGGTGGTGAAGGGAGGAGAAGTAATGAACGGATGGAAGGGGGGGAAAAGCGAAGGATTTGTAGTGGAGCGAGAACCACTGAAAAGGTGGTGGTGGTGGTGGTGGTGTTGGGAGAAGAATATTTGCTAGTGATCGGAGGAGGACATTCAGGTGGGATGAAGAAAGCTGATGGTTGGAGGGGCATTGGAAGCACGAGAAGCTATTCCCAAAAGGGAATTGAAGATTGTTAGGATACAGTAGGGGATCCTTACCCTTGCCCTGGGTCATGTGGGCTAACGGTGCCTGCCGATATGGTAGTACTCGAGTATGGAATATCACAATGTCATGACAATAACACCGGTAATATAATAAGGTTGCAGAATTTTATTTATTTTTTTCCGCCAAACTGGTTGAGGTTGCGGAGGGCTCAGGTGGACCCGCATTTGGTCCCACCCTTTCTCACCCGATCAAATCAGTCCCTCGTCCCTCATTCATTGCCCCCATCGCTTCTTGCAGCTCGCCTCGGGGTCAAAAAGAAAATAACAATAGTATCGTTATTATCCCGGTAGAAGAAAAGAAAAGAAAGGGACGAAGAAAAAAAAAAAAGTGAAAAAAAAAAAAATGAATGAATGAATGAAAAAAAAATGAAAAAAAAAAAAAAAAAGAACAGAGAGAGTGGAATGCAGGTGATCTGGTGGAATAGTTCAGGGTAAATTTGCTGTCCACACACACACACGTTGATAACGACTTTTTTATTTATTTTTATTTTTTTATTTTTTATTCTTCTTTTCGTCTGAATTAGAGAGCACCATCTATCTTGCGGCCTGGCCACCACTCGGAGAAGCTGAAGAGCTGAAGAGCTGAAGAGCTCCTTTCCTTACCACCTAGAATAACAAATGGAAAAAGAATTTTAGAACAACTTGCCGTTCCGGCAGACCAGCAAAAAGCAAAGGACGAGGGTGAGAAGAAAAGAAAAAAGAAATAACGGTATGAACAATCACTTGCTACGGTACCGTACGTACTCTAGATAAACACCCTGTACAGTACAGTACTTGTACGAATGCTGTACGTGTATGATACGGTACTCGAGTACGGTACGGTCCGAGGTTCAAGAGGGAGTTTCCGAACCTTGCCAGAGCTGTACTCGCACAGTACGAGTACCGGTATGATACTGTACTTGTACCATTCAAGCACGCTTTCCACTGACTGAAGCTCGTGATGAGACTATCGTAAGCCTAAACTCCCCCACATTAACCTTCCAGAGTTATAATATATAACATTATCAAAGATGGTAATTGAAAATCGAGTACGGTAATACTTCTCCAATCCTTTGTAACCGTTATTACTAGCACAACAGCCTTACCCCGCGGATCGTAAGGCATTCAGGCAAAAGCTCCCCGACATCCTTCCCCATACTCGTACTAGTACATCAGTTTCCTTGTCCGTGCGGAGCCGTGCGAATTATGGAGCGTATGACTCTTGACAAATCCTCAACACGACATTGGGGGTTCCGGGGCTCTCCCATCATCAGCCTTACCTTCGACCGCCCTCCTCTTCGGATGGGGCCGATGGTAGACTACTCGAGTATTCATTCATCTGTGCTCGAGTGTGTCAACAAGACTTTTCAAATTTTTTGAGTGTCAAGTCCACCCCGCTACTCTTGGGACTAATCTACACTCTTCAATTGCGGCACCATCAGTAACCGGCACTCTTCTGTTACCCTGCCTTGATGAATCCGCCTTTTCTTTTTCGCCTGCCAAACACCCCTGTTCATCACCCGCCAGTTTTCATCGTGTACCAATTGAACACTGTAATTACCATTAGGTACGATGCCTTGTCAAACTCACTGTGGGGGCGCTAGCTATGAGATCGTGATGCCCCACATCTTGAATACTTTTTCTCACCACAAGATGCCACCAATCTCTCGTCATAACTTCTCTCCATATCGCAACTGTCGATGATTGCCCATGTGTTGCATGTATTGCATGTATTGCATGTATTGCATTGAAAATTGTATAATACCTATCCTCTCCAAAGAAAGATAGAATATGACATCTTGTCACCTGAGCTTTTTTTTTCCTGATGAAAAAAAGGAAAACGAAACTCCATTGAGCCTACCAATACAAGTAAATGAGATTATCAACCCCCTCACCTATTACGCGCCACCCTCTCTCTCTCTCTAACTTTTCTCTTCTCATGTTTCAGGAAGCTTCTAGGCCCCTAGAAGCGCAAAGAAGCAAAAAGCCAACGACCCATGAGAAGCCCCTTAACCCTTAAACAGTGACCCGGAAGAGTTCCACCGGAAACCCCCCTTCTCCGCCTTCCCGTCTGTCCACCAGCGCTCCCGATTACCGCTTCTTGGCGGGAGGCCTTGGTTTAGCTTCGTCTTCTTTGATCGGGTGAAGCATGACTTTGATCGGATATTGAGGGTTGTTCGCCTGATGCCCTTTACTCCAATCGTAACTAATCGCATAAGCAAATATCGATCCGTTTCTGTTAAAAGCGGTAGCTGGAATAGACCAATTGACGGAGGGGAATCCTTTGAGGCGGTGTTTCGCGTCCTTATCCCTATATATCTGATTAGCTTTATTATCTTAAGAATAGAAAGAAAAAAAACCCTTTCGTGTAATAAGTGACATACCAGAAATGGAATGTGCCGTCCGAGCCGGCTGTGGAAAAGGTTCCAAAGGTGGGATGAAAGGATATAGCGTTGACGCTATAAACATTTGCGATACCAGTGGAGGGGGTTTCCCGGTGACATTTAAAGGAAAAGTTCATACTATAGGGTTCATTAGCAACACGATTGAAGCCACAATTATACTTCAAACTCACTTTGCATTCTTGTCATCGACATATTGGATCGCACATCTTCCCTCGATACTACCCACAGCAAATCCGGAGGCATCCGGGAAGCAACTTACCACCCGAGTTTGCCATTTTAGCGGACTTTGGATGGTCTTGAAGATTGTAGTAGGATTGGCAAGATTGATAACATTAATATAGCGTTCCGCAGTCCCAGTAACAAGCAAGCCTTGGGAGACATCCAGCGTATACACACGATCTTGCATCTGAACGGTGGCCGCTGGTTGCTGTTGCCGAAGATCCCAATATTTGAGTGTCTTGTCCCAAGAGCCCGTAACAAGCATTTCCCCAGCATTCGGAGCCTGAAACATTCGTACGCAGCTTACGGGTTCATCATGAGCTGCTACCTGAGTGGCCTGACCGGATTGAAGGTCAAACATGCGAGCGGCTTTGTCGGCACCACCAGAGACAACTTTGGTACCATCCTGAAAATCATTAGTAAAAACGATATGAGGGCGCGCCCGGAGCTCAAACCGGAGAGATAGATTAGCCAACCTTGGACCAGTGAACCGATAGTGCTGGAGCCTGATGATCATATAAAGCTTTCCCGATCGATTGTCCCGTTTCTGATATCTCATATATTCGCACCTTGCTATCCCAGGAAGAAACCGCCAAATGCTCGGATTGGGAGGAAAAGGAGAGGTCAGACACACTGTCCTCGGGCGGAGAAGTGACCTCTACGTCTTTACTGAGGTCGCCTTGGGTGTTATTGGCAGATCCAGTTGTAGAGGAGGCGGTACCCGAGAAGAGCGACATCCTAGCGAGTATGTAGCGGTGGCAGCTGAATTATTTAGGGACTCACGGGCTCGAGTATACGAAAAACGGAGGTAGAGGGCTGAAGGGTATAAGAGATATTGTACGTTATTCTCGTGTTTTCTTTGTCTCCCAGAGCACGCTAGAACACGCAGAGATGAATTGCTGTCGCGGCGTGTGAAGCGAGGCGTGTGGTGTTCCGCAGGAAAAGGTGACCAAGATTGGTGGCTGGTTTCCACCAGCAAGCTCAGTTGCTTAGTCATTCACGCGATAAGGTACATCCAAGCTTTCGCGTTGGCTAATCATACTTAAGGTTTCAACGCGTCTTCTCTCAGTGCGAGAAAGTCGCCTCCCCACTCACACCAGTTCCTATATATCAATATCATGTCTGGTTTCGGCATCGTCTGCGAACCTCCCCAAATGACTTCACCAACTACTCCTCGCCGCCTTCCGCTCAGTCATTGCTACACCCCGTCTCGTTCGTCACCCTTATCCTCTCACCCCCAGACTACCCCACAAAACTGTTTCGGCCTCAAGATGCTCCCCTCGCCGCCATCCTCTCCACCAGAGTTTCTCGTGCCTAAGCGCCTTTTCAAACCAGTTCCCTCATCTCACTCTCGTGAGGAGGGTCGGGAAGCTCGACGAAATCTGTTTTTGAAGAAAGTTCGCGATGCTCGGGACGAAAAGTTGTTGAAAGCGAGAGGTGGAGAAGATGAGGTATTGACCCCGATTTCCTTTCAGTTGGATTGGTTTTTTATTAACTCAAACCTTTTGCCAGATGATGCGATTAATCTTTGTCTCCGAACAAAAGCGGTGGGAAGCATCGCAAGCAAGAGCCGCGGCTTCGATCCCTACCATCTACGAAGAAGAGGAACTTGGCATGGGAAACGAGGAGCTAGACTTCCAAGCCGAAGAATCATTTTTTATGGACCAAGACGGTATATATCATACTAGTTCGACTCTACCTCCCCTTTCTAACTCTTAATGTACAGAACCTGGCCCTTCAGATGATCTCGATGAAATGCTCGACCGTGACGGCAAGGAACTTGAAGACCTTCTCTCTCAACTCGATCTACAATTGGATCAAGTCATGCCAGAGGCAAATGGTGAAATGATGCCAACTTAGCCTTTCTCGTTCACCCCCCCTAACACAGAATCCCTTGTTGAACTTGGACCCACGCCGAGATTAAGGGCTGGGCATGGGGTTCCTTGTAATTTTACTATGGTATCATTTGGCGCAAGGAGTCCTAGGAAGCTCTCGTTTTTATTTCCGACTCCGGGCTTGTAAAATACGTTCGCGGTTCCCTCTTTGTGTAAATATGGTGGGGCCTTCTTCTAGTCGTTTGCGCATCTGTTATCTCATTTGTAACCCCACTGCTATCGCAAATATTTTTTTCACAGTACGTTTTAATATACAGCTTATTGCAAACATTTCCATATATCTACCAATTACTGTACCGCACAATTCGAATCGACGTCAGGAGGTATATCTAGGCCTTGTCCCATCTCTCCCATTAACTCTTTTGGGGGTGCGCCGGCGGCTTGCATCTATCGCGGTTCCTAAATTAGTTTGGAATGACAGAGGAGAGCAGAGTAAGGGCAAGCCAACCACCTTTTGCATACGATCAATAATAAACTCTCGGTCTTTATCAGATTCGTCTCTATACTCTGGTTCTTCAAACTTCGCCACAATCTCCTTGACCACCCCATACTGCTCCCGATACCGTTGCAAGTCCTCGGCGGGCTGTTTGGACTCATTGTTCCTCAGCCATTCTGGGTATTTCTCGTTCAATTCTTTCATGGGCTCGTAGAGGATTTCTTTGCTCGTGAGCTGCTCCATCATGTTTAAAAGCATTTTAGAAAAGTCCTCGTCGCTTTCTCCTTCACCGGCGGCCCCCTGCATCTGTTTCAACATTTCTGATAGAAAGTCGTCAGTTTCGGAGTCAGCCACTGCAGCGTCAACCTCCGCTCCAGAGGACTTCATGCGATCCATCGTTTGCTTTATTCGGTCTTGAAAATTAGCCGCCGCTTGGTCTGACGGTCTAGAGCTGGACGAGGCCGTTGGCCCCGGACCAGGTGCTGCGGTGGCGTCGTTCAGCTCCTTCACAAGGTGCTCAAATTGGTCTTGTAGTTCCTTCTGTAGCTGATTATCAGTCTGCCAACCCCCAATTATCTACGGTCATGGAGAGTTCGCCATACCGAGTCTTGCATCTCTCCCAGTAAATCCTGCATTCCCAACTGCAACTGACGAGCAAAATCGTCATCGAGTGGCCCCAAAGAAGGCCCACAACTATCGTTCGATGCGCCGGTACTGCCCGCATTTGTCGAGGGTTCACCAGTTGGCTGGGGTAAGCTCTGGAATTCGTCCAGTATATCTATTGACATTTATTAGCCACAAGTTACCCTTGCATTGAGCGATGCACCCACCATCAAGGTCATCCAAATCGTCATCATCGGAGTCCTCTTCAACTGTGACTTTTGGTGGGGGCGGCATGGTAGGGGTTTTTCTTTTGTGAACTTCTATTGCGATTTGGGGGGAAATATTTAAAACGGATTTTCTGGCTCGTTTTTGGCGGTCGCGCAGATTCGATGGTTGCTAGCGGCAGCGGGTGAGGCTCCTGCGCTCCCTTGGGCAGTGGGTTCATCCATTGGGCGCCCATAGGGCCGAGGCCTGTCAAGCATCACATGGCTAGGCTCAGTGCTGAAAAATACATACCCTTCAAGCTTTTGGGCATAGAATTTTTGGTCCTTCGGAGGGTGATAGATTAGGAGTTTGGAGCTCGCGGCTCGAGCCCACTATTATATAGGTATGATAATAATATTATAATAATATTATTATGATATCATACCATAATATTATTATTAATCTAGCCTTACAATTTCACACAATCTCACTCACCTTTTTAGTTCTCGAGTTGTAACCCATCACCGAGTGCGCTAGATGGTGTTAGGCCCAGAACAGGTTATGGGAACCAGTTAATTGCTAGCTATATATCGGTACTGTATCGGCTTACAAACTGGTTTGTATTCGTACATAGTACAATTGGCGTTGTATCATACGGGTGCTCAGGCTACCAGTATTGGGGCACAGTACCGTACTGAGCAAGCACAGTGATATGCTTGTAAATGATATAAGATACCGGTACTAGTACCGCCCTGTGGTATGATCGACAAGTACCATATCACGTTCAATTGGGTCTGCTGTGGAGGGGTTATCGTACATATACAAAGCGATTCTCGGGGTTCATGGCAACAATACCAAAAACAGCATCAACAACAACAGCAATAACGACAATAATAGCGAATGGTTTGTCACCTGAACTGTCAGCTTATTTATGTATAGTATGAACCCTTTGTCGTAGTTCGATCGCTAACAAGATATCTGCATTCAAACTTGTTTTCATTTTGTCTGATAGGGTACCGTGATTCACCATTAGCCGTCTATTTATTATTGTTTTTACCTTGACACGGTTGATGTCTCGAAGATTCACGCGGTACCGAGGCAACCAATAACAAGGCTGGCATACTTCTAGGGTTCGACAAGCGACAGCTTTCTTCACCCAACGCAAACATTCCTACCTCCACTCCACTCCACCGCCCTCCACATCTTCTCTTTGTCCCCCCACTTCTCCCCTCAGAGATACTGCCACTGCCCTATCTGTTTCATTTGGCTCTTCACGCTTGCCTCTCTACATCTACACAAGTCAAACATCCATAAACACTCTAAATGTCGCTTTGCGTTAATCGGCTGCAAGAAGAGCGGTATTATCTGCCTACCTCCTGCCGTGCCTGGTTTAACGGAATGGGACTGAAACTGACTTTGTGCTCTATAGCAAGCAATGGCGCAAAGATCACCCTTTCGGTTTTTATGCGAAGCCTGCAAAAACTCCTCAGGGCGGTCTTGATCTGATGAAATGGAGCTGTGGTATCCCTGGGAAGGAAAAGACCATGTGGGAAGGAGGGCTATTCAAGCTGGATATGATATTTCCGGAGGGCAAGCGGTTACCCACTAGCTTCACTGTGCAGAGTAATTATCGCTAACATGAGGCCTGATATAGAGTACCCGACGAAACCCCCGAAATGTACTCTCATTGCAACCCTTCCCTGGAATCTATCACATAGCCGTTACAATCCACTAATCAATAATATCTCATAATAGGCAAGTTTGTGCCACCTCTCTTCCACCCCAACGTCTACCCGTCTGGCACCGTTTGCCTTAGCATCCTGAACGAGGACGAGGACTGGAAGCCCGCCATCACTATCAAACAAATTCTCCTGGGGATTCAAGATCTTCTCGACGACCCAAACCCAGAATCGCCGGCACAGGCGGATGCCTATAATTTGTTCCGGAAGGACCGCCCTGCATATGAGAAAAAGATCAAGTACATTGTTCGAGTAAGCATGCGGCATCTCTCTTTGAACCCCTTTTCTAAAGGCTCACATATATAATAGGAAAACCCAGCTCCCTGAGCCTTGCATCTAATTCGAGTGTTACGGGCATCAAAGATACCGCTGGGAATGCTCATGGGGGAGATGGTCGGCGGGTCACATGAACATTTTTCGAATAATCATCTTTGAGGCAAACACTCTAGTCTGGTTAGCAAAAACAATGGTTTGAATGGGTCGCCTTCACATAACCCATTAAGGGGTTTCTCTAGTATGATCAGATTTTCAGTTTCCAAGCTCCTTTGCTTATCCATATTTGTTTCCCTGCTTGTTCATGTATTATATGACAACCTGCTGCTTCGCATCACATATTTTTTCCCCTGCTTTTGTTCCCTATTGCTGGAGTGAAATGGTGTGGGGCAAATCTCAAAGTACGTTTTGAGTCACTGGGCTCAGTTTTATGTTGTGCATTAAATTATCTACCCTTTAAACGTATTTCATTGCGATATGGATCGAGGGGGGGCAAAGGTGAGTCAGCCTCTACCCTCCATCTGCAAGCGAGAGAGCCAATGGTTCTGGGGCTGTTTATCGGGCACAGTGCATAGATCTTCTCCCTCCGAATTTTCACAATTTACTTCTTTTCTGTCTCGGAGAATTTACGAAGAATTAGACTTCCACACGCTCTTAAGTCTGCAAGATATCATTTCTTAATTTGTCCCAAAGGTCATGTCCCGTATCAGCCAGCACGGAACAAAATCGTATCATCATGACCTCGCACTCGCTTTGGTGTTCCTTTCACTCAAATATTGACAGCCTCCGCACCTCGCTCCAAACTTCCGCCTCCCTTTTGCAACTTGTGCTCCACTCCTGTTCTCACAGCTAAATAAAGACCCACCAAAAGACTCCGCGTTACGGTGCCTAGCATAGTCTAGTGTACTTAATCAAGGCCACCCACAAGCCAGTTCACCACCCTTACCATTCCTATCAGATCGCTCCACTCACCGGTACCTGTTCCTCCACCCATCCCATCTATTATATATCATAGCGAAACGAGACCTTTCTATACGCAGCAGCACAATACGGTAATTGGGGCGGTATTCCGGGCCTATAGGTTAGGCGCGATCTGAACATACCCACAGCCCCCGCTAACTTTGATATTATTATAACAGGACCGCACTGAAAGGGGAGAGTAAAAATCAAAAATATTAACGAATGCCACACACAAACATTCAGCTGTCCGACGACGTATGTACGTTCGTTCCCTCATACGCAAGACATTTTTTGCTAACCCCCCTTTCCCCAAGCGGATAATCAAGAGCGCCGCAGCAACGACTACAACTGCGAACATCGCGCATTCAACGACTAAGGTGGGGGAGGCCCTTTTTTATTTACTGTTGTCGTGATAGTAGAGGGGTGTTGGTGATGATAGCTAAGATATTTGAACGGTGTGAGAAAGACGTTAGAGACACTGCTGCTAGCGTCGAATAGGTTGCGACAACGGGTTGAGATCACAAGTGGGAGGATGGAGGCTATCCCCCGCACTAGAGCTATTGATCATGCACTTGTTAATCAGAATCCTTCGTCTTCTTCCGGCCAGAGTTAAGTTGGTGGTGTAGCGAGCGAGCGCTCGGAATGTTTCATTAGGAATACTAAGTTAGAATAATAAATTGTCGTGCGTGCGAAGGGGGGACAGCAAATTTTTTTTGCGAGTTCCTATCGGAATATGCTCTCTGTTTTCTTTAAGAAAAGGGAGTGCTAGATAAGTACACTACTTTAGACAGGCGGAGGGATTTCATTACAGAAATGAGGAAACATGAGATGCATACTGGAAAGGCTAATTGATTCAAGACATCATTTTGGAAACCACATTGGCGCACCAACAAAAGAAAGATTCTGCTCCAAAGCCAAGCTTGCAAACCTGATTCAGATCCCAACCCTAGAATCCATTCACACCCCCGGTGGCCTCACGGCATTGTAAGATGGGGGAGGTGGAGGTGGGGGTGGGGG
>QOVD01002184.1:0-20925 GCA_003521225.1 Tuber microsphaerosporum
ATGCCCAGTGGTACGGGTTGTCTGTGGGGGGACACAGGTCAAAAGGCACTAACAGTGGGCGTTTTAGAGTGACCTTTTTATCACGGCACGAATTCTATGATAACCCTCCCAAAGAAACTTTGGAATAAGCCAGGTGCCAAGAATGCATAGTACAATGTTTGCAAACTTTTATCTGCTCCATACAGAAAATGAAGGGCCGTTGAAGTAATCGAGGCTGGTTGCAATGTACCTTTTTGCCTACTAAACGACCCGTATTGCCAACTCCAATCCACGAGTGGCTCATGATGAGCATAAAATGCCCATGTCAAATATTTCATTTCCGTATATTATTGGCCAACATTAGGCCAGGAGCCGAAACCAATAGCTAAAACCCTAAACCAACCCTGCACAGTCGCAGAAAGAAGAAAATAAAGAAGAAAAAGAGACAAAAACCCTTGTAGGAGCCAACAACCCAAGCGAGCGAGGAGATAAATATTCCACCTTATCGAGCCGAGGTTCAGAGTGAAGAAGTATAGGGTAGACAGGAGAAGCTTCTACTAAACTGGTGATATGGGTATACCCTTTCTCGATGATCGTTATTAATCAAAAATGAAAAAGGAGTAATTGTAATGAAGGCGGGCAAAGAAAAATTAAGACTAATCATCACCAATCCTCGGAGGACTGTCTTTCCCATCGTGTTTTGACGTACGAGGGCTTGTGCTATATATGTCTCGCAAGTGGGAAGTGTCAGTGGTACATTTGCAACGGCCCGCATCTGGGGGGGAGGGGCACGGAAAGGGCGCCAACCTTCTAGAAGCCTTCTTTCTCAAGCCTTCACAAATCTTAAACATATCCTTCCGGGAACCGGTTGCGTCAACTCGTTTACCCCGAAGACTCATTTGCACTTCTTTCTCACGCTCTACTGCCAAGAGCCTCTTAACGAGTAAGTGTTTCATCGCCCAACAAACATGGACCCCACAGTCGCTCCCGTTATCCTGTTGTGGTGTATCTTCCAGATCGGAAAATTGGAGTGAAAACCCGAGTAAAACCCCCAACTTCTTACATACTTCTCGAGCTTCACCACAATTTGCAGGCGAGAGGGAATCATAGTGGAATGCTACACGGTCGCTAACACCAACAACTAGAAGGGACCAATGCGTCCCACCCTCGGCGATTGACGGGTTGCGGCAGTCGTTAATGGGGAGGAAGATGTGGGAGGCCTTTTTTACATCCGGCAGAGCAGACTCAAGTGTAAGCGGATCTAGGAATAAAGTCGTTAGTTATGGGTGAGATACCAAGAAGCTCTTTGAATTTATACCTTTGGTATTCTTTAGCAGGAACACCATCGAGGGTCTCAACAGCATGACTTTATTGTTAGGATGTTTCAATAACTCTTCATGTTCAAGATACCTAGGGCTCCCATAAAACGAAACCGCGGAAATACCTGTCATTAGCATGACCGATAATAAGAAACGAGCCAGAAACAATGACACTAAGAAGAAACGCACTCCTCCCAGAACGAAATATTCTATGCCCTCGCCCTGATTGTTAGTAATAAAAAAAAAGATATCTCTGACAAAGCATTTCATTCTCAAAATCAAAGAAATAATAGAGCCGAACGAAGGAAAGGGTGGGGGCCCCTACATTGTCTGTCAACCAGTCTCCCTTCAAACAGTCGATGTCTTCTTTAGTAACTATTTGCACAGGCCCGAATCAGCCTCCAGTCAACCCATGACTACCGAGAAAAACACACCGCAAACATCATAATCTAATCATCCATCCAGTTAGTAACGAATTCCATCTCAGACAGTGAAAGCGGCAATAGAAATACCCACAGCTAAGATAAGGATCCTCAGGTCGTAACTTCATTTCATTCCGACGAAGTCGTAAATTTCCCCCAGCATCAGCCATCCGATCCATCATTCCCCTTCCACCCCCGCTGCTCCTTGGAGAAGACGAAGAAGAGGCTGGAATCGACGAAGCAATGGGGGGATTGGGGGTAGTTACCTCGTCCCGGTGGAACCCGCTCATCTCTCGGATTGCATCGCGGAAAGGCATTCTTTTGTTGGAAGGTTGGGAGGTCGCTAGATGCTGGGAGAGAGAGTGTGTGTGTGTAAAGTGCAAAGAGAGAGGGGATGGTCCGCCGGGAACGTTGCTGCTGGTATACACAGTAGCAAGGCTAGTTGGAGTGAGGGTAGCGGTGGATTGGGTTATGGTGGTTATTCAGAGAGCTGAGACTGGGGGTTGTTGTAATCGTTTGTTAGTGGGGTGATTGAGGGAGCACAGTAGGGTTGGGCTGACTGGTGGGAGCACGGCCAAAGAAGATTGGTTCGAGAAAAGGAATGGTGATGGTGATTTCCTCCCTTACGTGATAGGGTCTTTTATTGATCCAAAGAAGAAGGGGGAAGGGAAGGAAGAGGCATGGGAAAGCTACGGGTAGGGTACGCAACCATAGGATTTCCTGTGATTTACCGGAATTTACCTGCTGCTCTTTCCTTTTGTTCTGGGCAGAGTTGGTTGCTTGCGACGTCATGTTACACACTCCTGACTACTGGCAAAGCATTGAGAGCTTGAGCTCTGTCTCAATCTTTGGTACAGTGCTCTGCTTAGGGTGCGCGCGGTTAGGAAGTGTCCGGACACTCTACACAAGAATTTTGCAAATATTTAGCGCGAAGTAAGGAAGCAGCCCACCCAAATTTTATCAATATCTCTGTCCGGGTGTCCGGATTAATAATCCTACTCCAAGTACAAGTACCGGTACTAGTACTCGAGTACAAATCTGCTCGGGTATTTGAGTAGGTTAAATTATTATCGTTCCACCCGCTTGATCCGAACCTTTCCCCTTTCTGCCTCGCGAGAGAGATCGATGCTAAGTTAGCACAATACTCCTCCCTGCAGGTGGGTTTCCCTGTGCTTCGTTAGACCTACCGGTACTCGAGTACAGTTCCGTGTGGTGTCCCTGCGGTACAGGCACAATACCGGCAACTTAAGTCTCGTACGGTATTTTCTTTTCTTTTCCCTCTCGGGATTCACAGCAAGTCAAAGCTTCGCGATGATCACTTGTTGCCAAAAGCATTTTATAATTAATCTACTCGACTAAGCAGGCTACTCCACCGATACAGTAAACTGGCTCGAGGCGTACCACAGCCCACACGAAGGAGCTGTGCCAAACATAAACGGAGAACAAATCAAGAAAACTTCTAGACGTTATACACGCGATGTATGAAAGCGTCCCCGAGATCTTGAAATAGGATCCCTTTAGAGTTTGGCCGCCTCTCCCTGGCCCTCCTCCTTGGCCATGTCCCTCAGAACCCTTCTTAAGATTTTTCCGGCGATAGACTTCGGAATTGCATCCAAAAATCTGACTCCCCCTCTCAACCTCTTGTGGTGAGCAACCCTACCCTCGACATACCTGATCAATTCCAGCTCCGTGTCTTTAGCCCGTCTTACCCCGGCAACAAGGACGATGTATGCCCTAGGTACCTCACTTGCCATCTCAGGACTGTAAACGCCAGTGACGGCACAGTCTTCAACCTTTTCGTGCCCCAACAACAAACCCTCGAGTTCAGCAGGCGGGACCTGGAAACCCTTATACTTGATCAATTCCTTCAGGCGATCCGTGATATAAAAGTTTCCATCGCCGTCTTGGTATCCAATATCACCAGTCTTGAAGAACCCATCTGGAGTAATTGCGTCGGCAGTTGCCGTCGGGTTGTTAAGGTAACCCATCATGATATTAGGTCCAGCCATCCAAAGTTCTCCGGTTTCGCCGGCAGGAACTTCTACCCCTTTTTCATTGACGTACTTTGCCGTCATATCTACAGGAATAATTAGAATCAGTGTCGGGGGGTGGGTAAAATACACCTACTGGCGTTTAAAGGTCCAACACTCCCAACATGCGATCTCCATTGACTCCATCGCATAGAGTGCGTCACCGGAGAAGTCTCGGAAAGCCCGTAACCTGATCCAAGCCATTCCCAGTTAGCAGCACTACCAACTGCCCCCTCAATGGCATGAAGACAGACCTTGTTTAACAGGAACCTTCAGTCTAGCCCAGACAGACTCCACTAATTCTCTTGTGAGCGGCGCAGCACCAGAGTTCACCATCTTGAGACTGCTGAAATCGTATTTGGCTACGTCAGGGTGCTTTGCCAGAAGAAGAATTACGGGCGGCACAAGCTGTAGAGACGTCAATCACCCGAACTAACGTGAATCTTTCTATCAACTCACATATGCAAAAGTGACCTTATAGTCCTGGATATGCTGACAGAATTTATTCAGGTCAAAGCGATCCATTACCACCGTTGGTAATCCCCGTACAATTGCGTGATGCATTATGCCTGGAAAGATCAGGTTCTGTCTTAAAAGGTATTTAAAGCCTTCAAAGAAACTCACAAGTCAATCCGTATATATGGAAGAACGGTAGAAAGGCAACGAGTCTATCCTCGGTCCAATACAGTGGGTCATTGGGCATAAATTGAAGCTACGGCCAAGGGTGCGGTGAAGAGTTAGTATATTACCCCCTTACGGGCAGCGGGGGAGGGCGACTCACGAGATTTGCGACAATGTTTTTATGGCTCAGCATCACCCCCTTGGGCAGGCCAGTTGTTCCACTACTATATACTAAAAATGCCAGTTCTTTTTCCGGATTCAGAGCCTTCACCCTCTTCCACTTGACGCTCGTGCCTGGGTCAATAATGTTTTTCCAGTGCCTGTACTCTTTGGTTTTCTTATCGCCCAAAACGATGATCCGGTCCTTTGGAATTCCCGCATCCGCAGCTGCCTGTGTAGCAATCGGGAGCAAGTCAACCAACGTCACCAAGGCCTTTGCACGCGAGTCCTTCAGCTGGAAAGAAAGTTCCTCCACTCCATAGCTCGGACTCGCTGTTGTAATAACGCCGCTGGCCCACAGAGTTCCCCATACTACCGGCGGTGTGTCGATTTGGTTCGTGCTTGATGAGAAAAGGGGGGGGAAGAGGGGTCAGTACTACTTAAGTACAAGCAGTTATGTTTTATAGGGGAAATTTGCATTGGAGTTCTGGTAGCGAACCTGTAAACTGCCAAAA
This sequence comes from Tuber microsphaerosporum, assembly GCA_003521225.1. Taxonomy (NCBI): domain Eukaryota; kingdom Fungi; phylum Ascomycota; class Pezizomycetes; order Pezizales; family Tuberaceae; genus Tuber; species Tuber microsphaerosporum. Next base: position 5,046 of record QOVD01002184.1, read on the forward strand.
CGTCACCTTTTTGCCAACCCCACTGAGACTTGAGACCGATTCCAAAAGTCCTTGCCTGATCTCGAACGTCCGCATAGGTTAATTGGCGCTTGGTGTTTCCATCAATATAAACGACTATCGTATGTCAGAAGGTTCAGAAACTTCGATTCCCAAGTCACAGATCGCATCGAGCCAGCCTACCTTGGTCTTCTGGGAAAGGTCTATCCTCTCTTTCGAACAAGAACGAATATATGTCCTTTTTGGGGATATCAATCGTGGGAAAAGGCGACGGAATAGGCATTTCGCAAGGTAGGGTGGTATAATCTTGCTTTTCAAAAGATCGCTACTGGTATTGCGGGATGAGCGGCAACACAGGCTGAGTTTGGGGCAGGGGAGGAGCAGTGTGGAAGAGCGGCGGAGAAAAGGTAAGGTCGTCGGGGGGTTTGTGGAAGTCGCGGAAAGATCACGGCGCTAAGTTCGTGCGTGGGTGTAATTGGGAGGACTTTCTTGTCAAGGGGCGAGTGTCAGCCGGGGCAGAGTGTAGAGTTCTTATTTCACCGAAGTATCTTTGTTGCAAAGGCCGCTGTGATGAGGGCCTGCACCATTATGCTCGTGCAACACTCGAGACACTTGAGTGTTTTTTTTTCTGGTCTGGCCAGAGTAGAGACCCGGAGCTCTGCTCGGTGATTTTTAAAGTAATCGGAATATGAGTTACCTGACTGAAGGAGTGGGTTATGGCTGTTTCCATAAAGTTGGGTACCTGCGGAGGCATTAGTTATACTACAACCGGATCACTTACTTTTTTCCATTCCGGACACCAAAAAACCGCCTTGTGCTTCGGGGTTGATAAATTTTAAGTCCACAGTTCGTTTGCGGAATAGAGCGAACTTTTGGGACCCAACTTCATGTGCTGTGCTGCAGTCACATCAAATTGCAGAAGCTGGGGTCGTAAGGCGGGAATGTTGGGACTCGGCGTTCCCCAAGTGTGCGATTCGACCAAGGATTCCAACATTCAGGTGGTTGGTACAAGGGTCCGGCATAAAGTCTTCGCACACGCTAATTTGTGACCTCACCAGTTTTTAACAATATTTTGCGGGTAAGCCACTTTGGTGTGTGCGAAGACTTTATGCCGGACCCTTGTACCGACAATAACCTTTCGGGGAATACTGGTAGCTGATTTATGCCGGAGGCGCTGCGGGGTACCGGTGACCTGGCAACCCGATAGTGTTGTAGTTTCAAAAAGAAACTACCGTAACTTACTGTTGCATACGTACAGCCCAGATCCAAGAAAAAGGGCCAAATTTTGGCAGCATGAAGTACGGTAGTACTCGAGTAGTCCTGAAAAATGCTGCTGCATTGCGAGCATCATACTCGTAAAAACTCTTGTAGCTCGTTATCTCCGGCACGCCTCTGATCTCCGGGTCCAGGGAGGTCTCGGGAAGAGTTGGTGCTCGCCCGTTATAGCACAAGATCAGCCTTCAGGACTCGTTGGATCCCATCGACTGGTATACGCAGTTCTGTTAACTTGTCCGCTAAACCTACCGGTATCCTAGGCTAACAGACATAGCAAATCGCAAGAGCTTGTACTTGTACTTGTGCGGCAGAAACCTGCTATATGATACCGTATTACTTGAAATGTGGTGCTGGGACCTTCATCAGATGATCACGTGACCAAACGACATTGATGCCCTCGAGTCTTTGCCCACAAAGATTATCGCGATAACCTAGATTTACAGTATTCCCCTCAAAACCTCTCCTTGCCCACATTCAGCGCGTTGATACATACCAATTGCAAAACTGAGAGTTTGCCCATATGCTTATGCGCAATGGCTTCCGTTATCCGACCTCTTATAGCCCGCCGTGCAATCCTACCCAAATTGAAGATTGCTCCGAGAATCCAACGCCGGAATGCTCAAGTCTCGAACGTTCGGTTTCTGCAAACACCCACCGCACCTCGCATATTGGAGAAATATCGTGAAAAGCTCGAGGCAAAGATAAAGAGGTGACCTCCTACACTGATTTACTATTGGAATTACTATTGATTGATTGAGCTGACAAAAGCTAAGCGAAGGATTAGGCTCGCTTGAAGAACTTCGGGAAGTATATCGAGACAAGATTGAAAAAGTGCGGAAGGAATATGCGCCATCACCATTGCCTATCGACGCGTTATTACAAGATCCTCCCCCACCTCCTCCATCCCCAAAGACTCCTCCATCTGTAAAAACTACTTCTGCATCCTTACCATCTTCTATTCAACCGACAAGAGCAAAACCCACCGATCCCCCACCCTCAGGCGTGAAAACACTCTCGTCGTTTGTCGATGTGGATAAGCTCACCGCACACTCTGATCCGAAGGAGATAGAATTCATCTGGAGAGCTCGCTTTCTCGATGACAAGAATAGCCTCTGCGCAGTGATTCCTAAGGATACGTATGCCAAACTTGAAAAGTCTGCTTGTCAATACCCGATGGTATCCCCTTCCCCTCTCCTCTATCACACACTGCTATAGCTGACACGCTTCTCCTCTAATAAGTTCATCCTCCCACTCCCACGTGATAACGGTGCCGAAATGCACTTCCTCCAATGGACCTTCCCGACACCACGTACCTCCACAATTATCTTCACCTCTCTCGCCGAATACAAGTTAAGAGGAGAGTTTGCCGTGCCACATACCACGTTCTCTCACCATCTCGAATTAGCAGATGATAAAGGTGTTGTATTAGCACAGGGTGCTGTGACACCAGATAGAGGGGTCACTGCTGATGATGCCAGATGGCTAGTTATGGCCCTCCAGAAGTTTTATGGGGCTTTAGAGAGCGAGGAAAGTGGGATAAGGAGGAGGAAAAGGTTGTTAGAGATGTTCTCGAAGGGTGACGGCGGGTTCAAAGTAGAGAGCTTGATTGAAGAGGTGGAGAAATGGGGTTGATTTCGTTCACGTGTCTTGATTTTATGAGTCGTAGATGCATTTTGTGAGGCGTAAGTTACTGTACTCGTAGATGTCAAATACACGGGAGGTTCACCCCACTCGGCTTTTATGCGCGATTGCGCTTTAATAACTCCGGAATATTCTAGGTCTGCCTGTAGATTCCAACCGCAAACCGGAGAATCATACGATATCACTCGAATTATCTTGTTTTCCCACGCTCTAGCACTCACAGCCGATACACAGGGGCGATTTGTCGCTCTTTCGTGTGGCTTGCCGTACTCCGCCTGTAGTGTTTATAGACTCGCCAGCCACTGAACCTGCCTTTTCTCAAACGCAAGCACGTGGGACCAGCCCACCCCTGGGGATCTCGGGCCTTGGGTGCCGACACACACGGTAGACCCTACAACAAAAACCATCCCGCTCTCATCTTACCCTCAACAGCTAGTAAGGGCGCAAAAGAAAATAACCAATGATATCTTACCTCCGCTTTCCTTATCCCCACCGACAAACACAAACATTGCCTAGTCATGACGACTAATCCAGATACTTCTGAAAACCCTCCTGATGAACTCCTTTATTCGCTATCTGCCCTATCATTGCTTTTCAAGGAGCATTTAGGGAAACCTGGAACATCACAGTGGGTAGCCGCTCGATCGAACATTACCCTAACCCAGCCTGACGTACTTATTAGGGACTTAAGGGGAATTATCGAGAAGCTCAATATTCAGTTGGACAGAAATAGGGTCGGCTTATGCTCCACAAGTATCCAAGAACTAGTCAATTCTTTAGGAGAGGATTACAGAAGGTGGTGTTTGCTCGAAGCAGAAACTTTCACAGCGGTAACAAGGACACTCCTTAGGGCTAGGAATTGTTTAGAGAGGGACCAGGGCTTGTTTCGGCTCATTGTAAGGGCTTAATTTATTTTTGGTCGCGTCGATCCCAGGCTTACTGAATTAGGAAGTATTGGAAACCCTGACTGATAGTGTCGAGACGCGAGTGATGGAGAGTGACACGGTCAAGAATTACAAGGACACTGTTGGTGAAGGGTCCATCTCGGAGTTACTCTCATTTTTTACAGAAGAGGAAAACTTGGACTTCACGAGGCGTTGGGTTGGATTACTACTCGTTGAATTGTTGGATGGATCGGAGCAAAACAGGGAGAGATTACTGAAGACCGAGAAAAGGCAGCTGTATGTCTCTCGTTCGGCATTAAATGAGCAGTTTTGTTAACGAGTAGGCTTCGCGCCAACAGGGAAGAGCTTGGTGATATAATTGAGAGAGGGACTGATAGAATGCTCAAGATTGTGGCAGGGAAAATTATTTGGCAGACGATTCGCAGCTCTGGTGTCGTGAGGGATATCCGAGATAGACTCGAAATTTTCTGGGCACAGGATAGCATAGACTTCAGCAAAGATTTTCCCATGGAGCCTGGGAGCCAATGGGATGGAGGATTTGCACAGTTTGTGACAAGGCTGGAGGAGGATCTAGATGACCATGATATTGGGTAATTCTTCCGCCGTTTACAATTTACTTGATCCTCCCGGCTTACCTCTGTAGACTTTTCCCTACAGCATTCAACGCATACCAAGTTCGCCTCGGAGAGAGCAAACCCCAGATTTTCGGAAGGGGCGCTGTGTCGATTAGCATTGGCGAGCTGTTCAGTATATATATACCACCTAATTCCGACGGCTCCTGCGAGTGGATAGATATAAAGATTATCAATATCACAAAGATCGAGCCCATCGACGAAGCAGTGCCTGGCGACCTCAAGCGCCAATTGAGATATCTCAAACTTCATTTGTCAGATTTCAGTGACAGCGGTTATCTCTATCTTATCTCAATGCGACCATCATCTAGGTTTGGTAGTATCATGGTTTCATGTTACGCAGAGGAAGCCGATGACATTGTAGAAAATGTTGAGAGATGCCGTAGACTGATGCTACCAAGTAAGCAAGGCGATGCCCCTCATGTCAGTGCTGTTGGTGGTATGCTCGTTAATCCGGAAATCTCTCAATCGCAAAAGGAAAAAGAAGAAGAGCTGCGAAAACGCCGAGGATATGTGCTTGACGCTGTCAATAGCCCGGCGGGGGCTGAGGCTACGTCTAGTGTGCAGTCCGAGTCTGGGGAAATACTATCCGTCAATACAGCGGATCTCGGAAGCACCTATGGTGGTGCTTCTTCGCCTATAATTAGACGAAGCCCCGGGGTTGATCCCCCAACAGGGGCAAAGGCTTCTGTCGGGGCCCTAAGACCGCCGAGCACAGAAACTCGTCCAAAGCAGATCTGGGAAGCATCACAGGGTCGCTCGCCACTAACCTCGCCACCCGCTTCGGGGGATATTCTTGCCCCCCAGCAAGACCACCCCAGTGATCTCGCAGACTGTCCAGCTGTCCAAACGTCTAAAAGCAGTCTCTTCAGAGCAACAAAGTGTGACCTTGTGGAGAGCACTGGGTTGCAAGGTCTAGGGGAAAATAAGCCAAGCCAAGCCAATGAGACGCCCACTGATGGGCTATTAAGCGCACTGCAGCGAGTACCTTCCTTGGTATCTCTTGAGGAGGTTAAAAAACGGGGTAAGCTCAAGGATCGACTGGCAAACGAACGGGGAGAAATGCCAACACCACCCTCTCTACAAAAACAAAATACAGGGCGAAAGAGGGCAACTGCGAAACAGCCTATAGCACCTGCGCAGCCTGCGAAGGCTACAAAACCTGTTTCGGGGAAGGCGAAAAATGAAGGAACTACAAAAAATATAAAACCTGTCTTGCAGCGAAAGAAGCCAGAGCCACTACCCATTAGTGATGATATATGGGAATTACCATTGAGTAGCCCAGTTTCTCAAGGGCTAAAAGCAGGAAGTGGGGTCCAGAAAACCAGTGCGGATACAAATCAAAAAGCCAAACATGTTCCCAGGCCACCGGATATAGCCAAAGGAGGACCAGCAGCGAAAGGGAAGGTTGTCGCTGCGGGTCGGGGAAGAAGGAAAGGTCGTTCGTACAAGTCGGAAGCCCGGGTGGTTAACTCTAGTGCAGAAGAAAGTACACCTCACCTAGGAAGCGAGACCGTTGGGCCAGGAGCAGCACGCGCCCCCGGTGAAATGGGAACTGGGAAGCCTGCGCCTACTCCGCAACCCAAGGCCCTCACAAAAACTATCCAGGCGACCCAAACTCCGAGAGCACAACCTAGCCTAAGAAGATCCCTAAGAGAGAGAAAACCGCCCAAGGCTGTGATCATCCCTTCCTCCGGTGGGGAGAGCGAAGGGGAGGAACTAGCGGAGCACGGGCCGGGGAGAGCTCCAGCGAGGTTACTTTCGCCAGGAAAAAAACAAAAGTCAGTTACGACAAATAAGCGTGCGCTTCCCGAGGCATATAAAACCAACGCTCCAATCAAAAAGAGAAAAGAGGCACCTATTCCGGAGGGTGTGGGTGCTCCCCAGGCCTCTGATACAGGGAGAAGGGGTGTTCGCAAAGGGGCGAGGATTGCGCAACTGGAGGACCGGCAAAAGGGTGCTGGGGAGCCAAGAGCGGCCGGGGGGGAAACGAGCGCAGTAGCCCCAGAGCACGTCCGAAATCATAGGACTACCGCAATGAGCTCAAAACGTAAAGCTCATAAACCCACCGTCACTCCAGAAGAGCTCGTCCAAGGATCTCATAAACGCCAACGAACCTCGCCCCCCAGGGCAGTCGGCTATAACAAGAGGGGGGGAGCTCGCACACTCACGTTCCGTGCAAGTGGTAGTCCCGAAGCGGTAATCTCCCTTTCTCGAATGGATGGCTCCTTCGATACTCGAGATTCAATCAGTGAGGGGCCTGACTTGGATGGGTGGGGAACAGGCAGTCGCGACACCCTGCTACCACCCAACAAAAAAGAATACATAGATCACAAGGAAAATAGAGAAGAAGGACGAACTTTAGATATCTCAAGCCCGACAAAGCCTCCAGAGCCTAGCGCACACTCCCCACAGACAGCACAGAGAGCTCTTGGAGGTCTTGATGACCCAAGCAAGGGGGCATCCGCGCATAGCCGAGGATCTCAAAAGCACCGCCATAGTTCACTCGAACGTTTTCCCAAGGAATTGCTGCCCCCAGAGACAGTAAATAATCTCGCAAGAAGGCTCTCAAGTGTTGATATTCTAGGCGCATCCAGTCCTTTAGGACCGTCAACAGCTCTCCATGGCCTACGAGAAAATCTTCAAAGAAATGCCCCAACTGCATCAGCAAATATTTCAAAAGCACTGACATCTCATCCTATGTTAAATCTTGTGGACGCAAGCACCAGCACTTCTGACCTAAACGAGGACCGTGTCATGAGCACTTCCCGCTCTCGGACCTCAAGCCCGCCACCGCAAATAACCGGGGAAAATGTTTCAACGATGCCAAAGCAGATGCCTGGCGTTACTAGCCCAATGATCCAGCTCAAAGATAAGGTTACTTGTGATCGGGCAGTGAGCACAGATGTGGTACCTATGACCGCAATAAACGAGCCACATCCTCTAAGCCCAATCGAATTCTCCAAAGCAAATTCCCCTACTGGGCTCATAATCCATAGCCCGACCTACGACGAAGAGCTATCAATACCTAATGATCTAGCCAAACTCTCCGCAACCCAGAGGTTTAAAAATCTTGTTATACTATCCGAGGGAGATGAGGACATAGTTGTTTGGGATACGAAAGAGAAAAAGGGAGGGTTAACACTTCAGAGGACAGAAACTGGACATACTGAGGTTGTAACACTTGAACTTAATGATATGATAACACGAATTTTAACGTATGACTAGGTTGATGAAAATGGAAGCCCTTCTAGACCAGATGCCCCAAAGCCAAGGCCAAAAAAAATATCATGGGAAATATTAAATAAACCAAAGGATTCCGCCTCTGAACCTTCTCAAGAGAGTGAGACTGGGGAAAGCATGGTCAAAAACTCACCCAGCGTCCTGGGGGGGAGGAGAGCTCCAGTGGGCAGACAACTCCCTGCAGAGCAAACACATAATTTAGCCAGGGCTCGCCCAAAGGGCGGTAGACCTGAAACCCCAAGGATCAGCACCGGCGATGGAGGGAGCCGGGAATATTTTAAACTCAAGGACAGAGCGAGCGGACATATTGATGGGTCTAAGAACCAATCTATAGAACAACCTAAACCGCTTGAGAAACTTCGTGAAATGGCGCAGGATGTGATTTCGATATCATCGACATCGCCCTCTCCGACGTTACCCCTTTCCCTTCCGCCAAAGGAACCACACAGGATACATCAGGGGCCCGAGCCTTGGGAAGACTTAGATGATGTAGAGTCCATGGAACCCGCGATAGCTAAGGTCTTGCAAATACTTGCTAAGAGGGGTGCTAGCATACCCAAGTCATCACCACCTGTTTCGCATTATTCGAAACCGAAAGTTCAACCAATCAGGGACAGTAAGCGGAAGCTTGGGGGTAACAATGACTTAGTCCAGAGCGCAAGAGTAGAAGTGACCACCGAAGGCGGGCCCTTCGAGGGTACGTTGTTAAGATTTCGAAGCTAGGTTAAGCACTTACTGACCTCTTTAGACATCGCTTTAACTAAAAAGAGGCATCCAGGGACACATTTTTCCAAGATGCTGCAGAAACAACGGTTTGTAAAAATTCAGAGGCCGCCTTGCCGTGGAAACCCCCCCGACCAGCGGTTGGCAGAGGAACAGTTCCGTAGAGCCTCGGGGGTGGTTCCTGTCAGAAGGGAGCATATTCGGAGACAAGAGTGGATTGAGGATTCTGATCATGATGAAGATACTGAGGTCGGAGATTCTATAGGCGCCTATACGGATAGGAATGGCCCTGATACAGACACCGATACGTATTCAGACTCTGAATCTAGCGAATCTGGTGATAGTGAAGATGAAGGCGAAGATGGCCAGGAAGAGGATGAGGATGCTCACATTATATGGCGGAAATCGTTACCCAAGCATCTCAAAGAGACTCTCTCAGCACTAGAGCAGATCACTCGAGTTTGTTACTCACATAAAGCTGTTACGATTTCACGCTAACAATTAATAGGGACTTGTCAAGTATTTAGTGTGTAGCGAAGAGTTTGCGATAGAGATGATTGAGGAATTCGAAGCTCAGGGCAAAAACTTAATCCAAGCACTCGACGATTCACATAGAGAAGAATATGACGAATTCCTCGAAAATTTAGAGGAGGCAAAAAAGGCAGTCGCGGAAAAAGCAGAAGAACTGGACCAAGTGATTAGAAATGGCTTGGATAGCATCGAGAGGAAAGAAGAGGAATGGAAAAATAGTCAGATGGCCAAGAAGAAGCAACACCAGAAGTTGGACAATGCAATTGAGAAAATGTTGATGGATACTAACAATTAGATCTGGGGGTTGGGCAAGGAATGGTTTTAGTGGGGCAAATATGATGAGACAATTGCGGGGTGTATATAATAATACAAGCTTGATTGGGCTCTGGGATCGTAGTTGCCCGTGTCTTTTCATGGAGGCGTCGCTCAAGACCACTTGCTTCTTGTTCACGAAACCACGGATATCTGAAATAAATAAAAGTGTAAATTGGCTTCCTTTCGGCGGATGCTGTGCTCACGCCCCTTCCCCCAGTGAGCCAACCCTGAGCTTAGTGTTCGAAGAACACTATACGTTACGGTATCGTGAGTAATTAATGCAACACCGCAAATCACAGCTATAAGGTGCAATACTAGAGAACAAACACCTTATACCGTAAAATCTGAATCCGGATAGCGGTGTCTTTTACCATAAGTTATGAGTTTACTGATGGAGTAACCCCATCGTGGATTCAGGGCATACTGGAAGGAACGGTTGTGGAGACTGCTATGTCTATGTAGTCCACTGTGGGCGACCACAACATATCTGTCTTAGTCTTAGTGTGTTCCTTTTCACTATAGAGACTAGTCATTATACATCTTTAGCCAGTTCGAATACCAACCTATTTTTCCTTATATTATCGTCCGGTTTCTCACTCGGCGTTAGCCTCAGGGCAGCGATACCGCACTACCCGTATCGGCAGTTTCCTTGCGCAGCGCACGACCTCCATCATTTGCCTCGCTGGAGGACGCTGATAAAATTAAATTAAACCTCATTATATCAGAACAAGAAGGTTTTAGATTGCTAGCTTGAAGAGATTGGAAGACCTCAGGATGGAGCCTATGTAGCCTATGAGGAGGAGGATTGTGCGCAGGACGGGGGGGCGTTACGGCAGAGGAACCATATACAAGTATAAAAGTTGGATCTACGATAACTTAGCCTTATCCGCCGGGGGGTAACTAGGTATTCATATTTAAAAACTTAAACTTGGTTTTATTTTCCTATTATTTCACACAACATGACATTTTTGTATCGTAGAACATCCCCTCCTCTCTAGTATGTCGGTTGGGATCTGGAGAGTTTTTTCTAGAGTGGTCTAGGTGATGGGGTCTGGTGGGCTAGGATAGGCCGCCGTGTTGTACAGTATTGTGTTTTATCGTATTGTAGGTTTTGTGAACTTGTTATTCGAAAGCTAGCTTGGACGAGTGATGGTTTATGATAGTGGTATAAAATAGCCGAAGGAATGGCGATGATTAGGTTGCCGGTTGGAGATGGTAGCGCGCAAGTGTAGTATTATAGTGTGTATGGACGGACTGAAGTAGAGTACTGCACAAATCATGGTAGGTTATTTTTATGTTTTGGGTACAGTACTGGACTATGCTGTCTCGGTTAAGTTAGTTAGTCTAGTGGTAAGTCTTGGATCTTGAATTATCTTAGGCTCTGGCGGAAGACGACCCATTAGGATATTCAATAGCTCTTTGGGTTACTATTACCTTGGTTAGCCGCTGGACGGTATTTGGTTTTTGCGGATTTCGCTCCCGGGTTGTCATAATGGGGCTCATGGGGAATATGGGAACTTGTTCGAGTAGAGGGAAACTGCACCGCGCTAGACTTGGCGATCACGATAAGTATCGAGAAGTGCGGCCCTATCTTTACGGAACTCGGTAGGAGGTTGTGGGGGGGGGGCTTTCCGGCTTGCATTGATATCACGGGGAACTATGTTGTGATGCTTTAAGGTAGTTGATATGTGAGTTTTTGGACTGATTCGTTTCGTAAGGGTTGATGAACTCGAGTAGATATTCAAGTATTGCTGCCGCATCCAACCGCAACTGTTCTGGGCGTTAGTTCATCGAAGTGAGAGATTCGTGTTGTGCGTGGGTAGCGCTTAAAGTGGAGTGGAATTCCTACTATCGATGCGGTACCGGTAGGCACAAGGCAGAATGTTACTAAAAATTTGGGGGGATTAATCGGGCGGCACGGAGGTAACTTATCCTGGCCTTGCAAAAAACGACCCCACTTTTCTTCAGCCCCTAAGAATTCCTGTTGCCGACTCTCTCCATCGTCCATCATCTACAATATCCTGACCTGCGAACAAGAGAATATGTCGGGATCTTTTAATAATATCGGCACTTTTAGCACAACCCACATTACCCCTGCCCCTGCCGATGACAGATCTGGTATCCTAGCCTGGCTATCCCCACTAGAGCCCAGGTTACGGCACCAGGACATTCAAGAGCACCGGGTCGGAAGTATAGGGGAATGGCTCTTACAGACCGAGGAATTTAGCAGCTGGTGTGCTGGTAGTGGGGGAGATGAATCCGATAACCCAGTTTTGTTTTGCTTTGGGGCTCCGGGGGTGGGCAAGACATTTATCAGGTAATAAGGACTGTTCTTGGGGAGAGAAGAAAGGTCGCCAGTGCTAACAAGCCACAATACTAGTTCTCTGGTAGTGGACAGGCTATGCGATCAGACCAGAGGACAAAACACCGCCATTGCGTGTTTCTACTTTGACTTCGCAGCCCGTAAGGAGCAGTCTGCAACGAATATGCTGGGTTCCTTACTGAAACAGATAGTTGGTGGAATGGAAACGATTCCGGAGGAAATATCACGGGCATTTCAAGAGCAGAGAAAAGCTATTGGTGGACGAGGACTGCGACTTCTGGATATCGTGAGGATGTTACAGACCGTCACGTCCTCACTGCAGACTTTTATATGCATTGATGCTCTAGACGAGTGCGCGGTGGCGCATCGAGCCAAGCTCCTCGATTCCCTGAAACCAATCCTGGAGAAGTCCCCACGCACGCGAATATTCATTATTGGAAGGCCTCACATTCGGGCTGAGATTGAAAAGCGTCTTGCCGGGCGAGTGATAAGTATACCTGTAGGCACCAGCAGAGATGATATCATGGAATACCTTCGTCTTAGACTGGACGATGATGTAACGCCAGATGCTATGGATGAGAATTTGAGGGCGGACATTCTGGAGAAGATTCCCGAAAATACGTCGGAAGTGTACGTAGGAAATAATATTGGGAATCCCGCCCCACAATATCCGCTAATAGATATGCATCTAGGTTTCTACTGGTTTCCTTAAATACCGATACAGTCTTACAAGAATCAACAATCTCCCAAAGACGAAGAAAGTTAAGCAAAATAATAGATGGATGGGAATTGGGAGATGTCTATCGTCCGACAATTGAACGGATAAAGGCCCAAGGTGGGGGTAGATCAAGACTTGGGATGACAGCATTGATGTGGATCAGTCATTCGGAACGGCCGTTGCAAACGGATGAGCTCTGCCACGCCCTAGCAGTCGAGCTAGGCTCCCCGGATTTCGATGTTGGCCACGTCCCTTCGATGTCGACATTGGTTGGCTGCTGTGAAGGGCTTATCACTGTGGATAGGGAAAAATCAACTGTACAATTGATCCACTTTACCCTCCAGGAGTATCTTTCCGCTTATCCCTATCTATTCAGCAGACCTCACTCGACAATTGCAGAAATCTGCTTAGCCTATCTGAATTCCCACCAGGTCAAAGCCCTTTCGACCGCACCTTCTTCTGATACCCAGAACACACCCTTTCTAGGATACTGCTCAGTATACTGGGGGGTCCATGCGAAAAGGGAGCTCTCAGACTGCGCGAGGTCACTTGCGGTGAAACTGTTAATGGAAAATTATGGCCGGGTATCGACCAAATTACTTCTAGCGCAAGTAAGGCATCCGTATCCTAGGGATTCCGATACTTGCTCTCCGTTCAGTGGACTACACTGCGCGTCGTTCTTCGGAATTGTTGAAGTTGTAGCTGCTTTGATAGAGGTGGGGTGTTGTGACACCAACGAAGGAGATTTCCTCGGTTGTACACCACTTGCATGGGCTGCTCGCAATGGACATGAGGAGGCTGTGAAAATACTCCTTGGGCGGGAAGAGGTCAACCCGGACAAGCCTGATAATTACGGTCGAACACCAGTCTATCGTGCCGCTTCGAATGGGCACGAGGGAGTGGTGAAAATACTACTCGAGCGAGAAGAGGTCAATCCTGACAAACCAGATACCAACGGCCAAACACCACTCTTTGGTGCTGCTCGAGATGGGCACGAGGGGGTGGTGAAAATACTACTTGAACGAGAAGAGGTCAACCCCGACAAATCAGATAACCGCGGTCAAACACCACTCTTTGGTGCTTCTTGGAATGGGCACGAGAGAGTTGTGAAAATACTGCTCGGACGAGAAGACGTCAATCCTGACAAACCAGATACCAACGGCCAAACACCACTCTTTGGTGCTGCTCGAGATGGGCACGAGGGAACAGTGGAAATACTACTCAGACAAGAAGAGGTCAACCCCGACAAATCAGATAACCGCGGTCAAACACCACTCTCTGGTGCTTCTTGGAATGGGCACGAGAGAGTTGTGAAAATACTACTCGGACGAGAAGACGTCAACCCCAACAAACCAGATAGCCGCGGCCAAACCCCACTCTATTATGCTGCTTGGACTGGGCACGAGGGAGTGGTGAAAATACTACTCGGACAGGACGACGTCAACCCCGAAAAACCAGATGTGTACGGCCAAACACCACTCTTTAGTGCCGCTTCGAATGGGCACGAAAGAGTAGTGGAAGTACTGCTCGGACGGGACGATGTAAACCCTGACAACCCAAATAAGTACGGCCAAACACCACTCTTTGGTGCTGCTTGGGATGGGCACGAAGAAGTGGTGAAAATACTACTCGGGCATGACGATGTCAACCCTGATAGGCTGGACAAATCAGGTCGAACACCACTCTGGTGGGCTGCTAAGTCTGGCCACACGGGGGTGGTGGCGCTGCTACGGCCCCTGGCGTCTACCACCTCCAGCGTGTCCTAAGGCCGAGGAGATGTTCCTCTCCTCACTGCTTTCAAATGCGGATAACCTATGTGCTGTACTATTTCCGCAAGGGCCGCAACAGCTCCATAAACATGCCTATGGCCGCCATTCCCCCCTCTCCCATCCCCGCTGTTTAAAACGCCGACTTGTGGTAATTGGGGGGTCACCTTTCCCCTCCTTCCGGACTGAAAAAATCAGCTCAAATATTTCCTTTTGGTCGAAGGAAACCACATGCGACGGGAATACACTCATCTGTCACATACCTGTCTAAACCTCCACACATTGTCCCATGTAGTCGAGTCAGGATTTCCCAGTTTCTATTTTTAATGTTGAATTTGGCGTTAGTGGGGGCTACTTCTATTATATAGTATTGAGATAAGCTGGTGTAGCTCGGAACTTCCATATTTACTCCCTTTTGGTTTTTCAGTCGTAAATCCTCTTCGCACATTTGTTATTCACCTGTTTTTTCTTTTCCCCCCTTTCCTCACCTCTAAAGCATATAGACATAGAGAAAAATAAATACAAAGTGCAAGTGCCTCTGGCACTGGTGAAATGCGACGCAAAATTTAGCCGTTAACCATACGATGGCGACAGGTTTCCGCTGTAGACATGGTTTAGTGAAGATCATGCTTACATGCCACCGTATTCCAGGCGTGAGCTTGAAGGTGAGGTTAAGAAGCTATCTACACTTTTTAGTCCTACTTATCAGGGAATACTATTACCGTAATGAGTCTTTCAACTGCGAGGTTAGCTCCCATTCCACGAGTACCGGTACCAGTATCCTACCCCAAGTGAGTGAACAACCCACAGTACGGTACAATCTCGACTTGTGAGCGATTGGAGTGAATATCCCATCCTTCCCTAGCTTCCTTTTGCCCACTGCAATTTTTCTATCCTCAGGGAATTCTATCCAATGCTCGGGTTGGGAGCCACGAATCCACACAACTTCCTCAGCCACGCAGTGAAAACCTTGCCGTCTCCAGGGGCATTAGCCCGCAAGCAACATACATTACCCTATTATAAATAACCGACAACGTATGTAGATTACAGCTGTAAGGCACAATACCCGGAAACTATATTTTGCACTATAAGATTTGATGCCGGGTAATGGCGCCTTTTGCCATAGGAGTTGGTGCCGCAGGAAGGGCTCATAAATCAAGTTTCCTTATAACAAGCGGATTCCAGATCGCCAGTCTACATGTGTAAATCCACCCCCCCCTCTTATATCTTCATTGAGATCTAAAGTGCCTTTGATACCGGCCTGGGCGGAGGCACCTAGTAAGTTTATGGTGCTCGAGTAGGTTACTGTATCGGATCGCATTGCATCGTCCCGTACTGGTATCATACGCTGCTATCATAGTAAATTTATGTAAGCCCACGGTTCTTGTTGAAAATAATCGATGCCGAGGTAATGATCGATGGTGAGGGTTTTACGGTGTGGAACAGCTGAGCTGGAGACACAGAGCTTGTATTAAGCGGAGATGAAGATCATAATTGATTGTGATAAGTTGATGGAAAAGAAATATCATACTTGAGGAAAGTTGTGAGCCGGAAGAAAGGTGTCTAGTAAGGGAAGACAAGAAGGAGAGAAAAGCTGGGGTGTGAAAACTTTTTCATAGCTTGCGCGTCACTTTGCCGATGCAATTGCGTACCACTGCGACCTTAGAGTGCGGGCATCTCTCATACCAAGTGCGGCCATTGAACTATGACACTATTTCCAACAATCCTGTTGAAACGACTGAGGGTTGATTGAGAAAGAGAGGTGGGTGTGAGCCCTACTAGTTATCCCCTAAACCGCTGAGACATTCAGC
>QOVD01002185.1:0-24208 GCA_003521225.1 Tuber microsphaerosporum
AATGTTGGGAGGGGAGGGAGGGTGGAGGGAGAAGATCAGGACGGTGAAAAGGTGGGCTGGTGGGGGCGAATCAGAGGTTAGTTAAAATCATTTAGAAGTTTCAAACATGGATGGCTAACTTGGCTATTTCATATTGTTTAGCATTCGGAAGAAGGAACCAGCCGGCGTTTACGCCCATAGTAGTGGCGATTATAGGTGTTCTTGGGCTCGTTCTCAGTGGTATTATTGGCCATTACTTCGGGTCCAAATCCCCATCCATTGTTCTTCACCCCAACGTTACAACCAGCACCATTCACTTCGATCCCGCACTCTTGGCCAACATTACTTGGCCCACTTTGCCTCCCCCGCCCAACATACCCCGATGTCCAACGTTCAAATGTACTGCCTGTCCGGACCCCCCAACGTTCAATTGTCCGGACCCCCCCACATTCAATTATCCGGACCCCCCCACCTTTAATTGCCCGAAATGCCCGAAATGCCCGAAATGCCCTCGCAGCCCCGACTCTCACTGTCCAGGCTGCCATTGTCCAGGCTGCATTTTCAACTGTGCGGTCAACATCACGAGTCCGGGCATCATCCACCCGGGCGCTCAATCTGGGGACCCCCTCTACCAGCCGGCAGGCTGTCCGGACCCGGTATGCCTCGTGCCGGAATGCCCGGTTCTGCAATGCCCTGACCCAATCAACGAAACAGGGTTGGGTGGAGCTCTTGAGGGATACATCTCCCCAGACACTTATCTTGCCTGGGTCTTAGAGCTTTATAACTTGTTCGAGTTCATGCGGCAGGAACTGGCCGAGTGCCAGTGGGAGTGTGGTAAATAAGCTATCTTGTAATAGTTTTTAGCTAGTTTAGAATAAAATCTTTTTCTCAGGCCTCCACGTCCACACCTTCAAAAAATATGTTTTGTCATGAATGTTGTTATGATTGATGATAGTAATACGAGATGCTATAAAGGTTGACTTTGGATTTCACTGCAACTCAAAACCAGGGACCATAAGCACCGAAAGGTGTTCACATGGGGCATTGTTAAATCGTGATAAATATACTGTCACTCGGCAAAAGTCTTCGTGAAAGGGATTCACCTTTGCCGGTAGAAAGGGGCTCGCCGCACACACGGACCCTAATTACGCACTACCCCCCCTTAGGCCATCGCAACTTCCTTCCAAGTAAAACTCTATTTCAGGAAGACTTTTGCTGAGTGATAGTATATATTAATCTACCCAACAACCCCCCCTCGCTCTGGGCGTCCGAAAATGCGAAAACAGCCTAATAAAAAAAAAGGAGAAAGAAAAATGAAATGAGGAATCAGCGAATGCCGGTTGATAAACCCGAAAGAAATCCTCTAAGAATGGAAGAAGAAGAAATGGTCAGAAAAATCGGAAAGATTCGCCCCAATAAGAAAGAGGAATCTTAAATCTATTCTGGCTAGTTGAGAAAGGAGATCGAGCTCTAATACCTGGGGGCGGGAAGCTTGAAACCTACAGAGACAAGGTTGGTAAAGATTCCGACAGGTTTATAATCCTATTTAACATGGGGGAGGAAGTCGTTTACTTCGCCGTAAGTTTCAATGACAATATCTTTAAGGCCGGATTAGGACCACATGCTGAGCAGGGAGGAGTATCAGAGCCTGTTTGGATACAAGGGTTTCGTTCCGTTCGGGGACCATTTCCACTTTGAAAAGTGTTCATTCTGTTTTGAAACGGAAGGAAAAGGGCCTTTTGCATGGGGGAACGGAACGGAACCATTGTATCCAAACAGGCTATTAAGCATTGTGACCAAAGTAAGAGGGGATGGGACAGAGATGTATGCGTGGTGAACACTCCGTTGTTCAGTGAGACTCCTGATTGACTAGGCAAATGTAGCGAAGGCTGGGAAGAGTTCATCCATGCTGGTCGAGTTGTTGAATATTAAGCCAAAGTACAAGATTATCAACATGGGTATTAATTCCACCGGGGAAGCAGAGAGGAGGGGGCACACTTGACAAAGTCCGGTTGCCAGCATCTTCCATCTCGAGGACATTTCCGACCCTGTGAACACCCTTCTGAACAGCTTTGTGTGATAGGCATGTTACAGGTGTCTTAAGTGGTGCAATACGATAACCGAAATGTGTTTCCCGCCTTGGTGGGAATTCAATTTTGCTTATGACGGCCGGGCCCTATAGGTGACGGCCGGGCCTTGCAGGGCCCTACAAATGACTACCGGAAGAACCCATCTTACGAAAGACTGCAGGGCCGGGCCGTCCACACCTAAGACTGCCGTCTTACTACAATTCAGACGCTTTGCCCTGGCATCCTTACTTACCCTGCACGGGACGGAGGGGAAAACCGTCCCCCAGGGCCCTACAGTCCGCCCGGGACGCTTGGGAACACTGATCCTGATGATAGACCAGAAATTGATACCAGGCCGCAGAAGGACTGTTCATCTACTTAGACTGTGAATTCACATAGCACCTGCACAAATCCGTACCTGAATACGACGTCAAACTCAAGTGCTAGGTTGAGGACATGGGTGGGGTACAGGGTGTTTTTGTCGAGTTGAGTGTCGGCCCAGGGTTCAAGAGCGGCCAGTGGAATTTAAAGTGCTGTTTGAAAAGAGTGCGGAGAAGGTAATTGTCAAATTGGTGGTTGCATAGAAATTGAATTGTGGGTGAAGGTGGTCCTTATATCAATGACAGCAATGTCGACATGGTAGCCATCCAAGATGTCCTTAACTTGGACAGGGGGGACTATTTATAATAAAATATACCATCACAAATTTACCCTGGAGTGTCAAGGGTAATGAGCATGTATCAAATAATAACTCCAAAGTTGTCACTACCGCCCTGAGGTGCATGGTGAAGTTCGGAATGAGAGATTGAATTGGAATAGATAATGGCACTATTGTACAGAACAACTTTGTAAGTCATAAAATTATGGGGGGCTTCTGCATACTCATTTCTGAAGAAGGAAAGACCAGCACCCGAGGGCACTCCTGTTCCAAGTGGGTAGTAAGAGATGGCGACGACATGATTGTGGTAAGGTCTGAGGTAGCTTTAGACTTCTCCCCAAGTGAGTCCAGTAGTGAGCGAGATAGAGTTTTTGATGGTAAGTGTATGTTCGTAGAGACCTTGACTCAAAATGAGGATGCTATTGTTGGCGATTACGACACTGGGAAGAGCAGAATGATCTCCTCCACAGATGCCATGCGAGCAATAGTTGTCAGTGAAAAAGCTTCATGGTCTAAGAAAACTGTTGTGGATGTGTTTCAGAAACGATGTAGCTTTGAGAAAGGTCAGCGGAAGATGCTATTCTCATAAAATCAGATAGTCTAGAGCAAACAAGCGAGTGTGACAAACATACGCCACAAGTCATTATTTACCACTGTGTAATTGGAAGTTCTCATGCTCAAGATCTTCGCCGGAATAGGAGCTTTCAAGAGAAAGCACTCCAAATCATCATCACCATCAGTATCTGCATCACACACGACAATAATAATTATCAGAAAAGGAAACTCACTGAGGTAGCACCAGGGAGTGCAGAAAGGGTAGCCCAATAAAGGGCGCCCAACACCAAAAGAGTCTTAACAACGTTATGAAACATCATGGGTAGCAACACACAGACTAAGTTAACAGATTCTTTCGAGGTGTGAAGGATGGCACCGATAGCAAGGATAAAGGAGTTAAGAGAACATGCTTTCTTATGTAACATTTCCTTATACTGGAAGAACTTGCATAGTGGAAGAAATGTTGAAGCTCCATTTTTACCCTAGACTGTCCCCTTTGCCCCCATGGTTTATTGTGAGCATTGGTTGAGGACCATGGAAAGCAGGCCGGCTGGAGACTAGATCCTGATAAACAATGGAGCCGTGCTTTCACTACCATCTCTCCTATTGTCGGTCGTTAAACTCATCAGATACTCAGAAATGGTTAACTTGGTGTGATCTGGGCTTAAGGAACCTGAGTGGGTGATTGCTGAATATTGCCACGATCGGTGGAGTATTAAGGAAAGATCTTGACAATTCATAACCTTAATTTCAGTTTGGGAGCTTGCTCAGTAGTGATTGGATAGATTAAACTTGGCAGAACATCCTACCGGGAGAGGGATTAGTCACCTACGAAGCTCCTCTCGGGATCCAACATCTCACCACTAGTTTCTACCCCTGCATGATATGGAGTGGGCAAGCCTCATCTTCTGGGAGTTGCACAAGACTTATTCCCCCAAATTCACTTTAGTTAATGACTGTAACCGACTGGAGGTTGTGCTGTGCCTATTTATGGTACAGAATATTCTAAAACTCAAGTATATTTTGATTGCCGAAAACTGGAACCAGGTCCTCGCGATGGGATAGATTTCACAATCTGAGTACCAGGTACTGTATCTGGAATGGGTCTATCGATCATTTGGAATGCTTGGCGTGCGTGTCAATGGCCTTGACGGAAACCCCAGGGATCTGGTCTACAATTATTGGGTAGCCAGACTACGAGGCGTGTATTAAAAAGAGCCGCATGTGTGCCTCAGCTCGGCAAGTGGCATTTCTGTAAGAGGGATATTGTTTTGCCCAGGGGATCTCTCGTAAGCCTTTTTTTTCCGGTGCAATAAATATTCCGAAGATTGCAGAATTTTCCGCCTGTGCACTGGCCACAAAGTGGGTTTTGTGTTGGTTTTGGAAGAGAGGCAGAGGAGAAATTCTTGTTGATCTTCCATGCGGTTTATTTATAATTAACTACAGGAGACGCCACTCATCCTGGCAAACGGCCCACCTACAGCATTGATCTGGTTGTGCAGATTCTTATAATTATGGAGACGAATGCCAATTCTATGTTGATAAGTATTGGAAGGAGAACGAAAAGTATGAGCAGGTAACTATTCGCTGACTTCTATTCCTACAGTTCGGCGCGGACAAGGCCCTTAAGTACAGAAAGAAGACTACTTGCTCAACACAGTTTCCCATATCATCACGCCATTTTCAGTACATATCACACCACTCTCAAACCCCTCAGTTCCCCGCACTTCCTCACCGCTCTTACCCCTCTTTTCTTCACCGCTCCTATTACCCCTCTTTTCTTCACCGCCTGAATTACCCCGCTTCTCACACATATCCCCGAGTACCAGACTCCAAGGTAAAAGCTCTGATATCCCTTCCGGACATTATACAAGTGGGGTGAGGTCCAGTCATCTAGTCGGAGTGAGTACCGGTGAATCACAATACAGATGTGGATACGGCTCGGTGGGGAGGGAACTGGTGGGGTTAAGACTATACCGGTAGCAGAGGAGACTGGTGGTCTGTGGGTCATGTATCGGAGAGAGACATTTTGGTCGGTCGCTGTGCGGAGTAATCTGGTACGAGTAGCGAGGGAGGTTGGGAGTGATGTGGCGTTTAAGGGTAGCACAGGGGGTTATGTAGAGAGATCAACAAGGAGAAAAGTGGATAGAAATAGATCTCGAGAGGAAAGACTTGAAATATCGTGACACGAGGAGCCGAAGGTGTCACTCGTGGTCTGTGATGAAAGCAAAGCTGGTGACGGAGGAAATCAGTCCTTGCGTGACGCATATTTAGCGATAAGCGCGAGATGTGAGGCGAGAGCTGGCGAGCGCAAGGAGGCCTGTGGCTGACACCGGCCTAAATGGAAATTCAGAAGCGCACGAATAATTCCGATCCAAATCTGAACACCAGTTTCATGATACAAGCCGGAGTCCTAGAATTACACATATCGGTGTGATTTATATTTCCCCACTAGCAAATTGATTTTCTGCTGGTGAAAAGAGACCTTTAATTCCGAGCTCACAAGGGCAAGATCTTAATAATTGGCTCTTTATTGCCATTTGCCTTGTGAGAGGTGGTTTGTGGGGTAAAGTTAGCTGCTATCTTGGCTGTTGTTGAGGAACCTTGCTTCGTGGCAACTTCATGTTAGTATGATACTGACAAACAAAGAAAATTATATATTCTTCCTGTTTTATTAAAAGTTTACAGTAGAACAAATCCCAGCTCTGCAACACTACCATATACAAATCCCCTGTCTGGTTGTCAGTCGGGGGTTGGGAAGACTCAATTAGGAAAAACAGTAGAGATAATCAAGTGCTATAATGAGGAAGGGGAGAAGAATTCTTTCTCCATTAATTTCGAAGCCCTGGTTCTAAGACCTTTTTGTTACTTGATCTACTGTTACCTCTGGCATTCAATAATATTACACCTTCATTAGCTGTCACTAGCTTTTATGCTTTTTAATTGGAAATTCTGCCTTTGAACTAAATTTAGTTAGCCCTTTTCTCCTGAATAAGATTGGCAAAGGGGCCCCAGGGGGCCTGGGGCTGGTAGTACTGAATTATTCTATGAGAGTGTACGAGGAGGTCGATATTAATTGGTTGGTGACCTTGAAGGGTAGGGTTAGTGGACCTGTGGGTTTGATGTAAATTTTACTGCTTTATAAAAATTAAGAGAGCTAGATTTGAGCAGGAATGACAGCTGGCTGGAGAATAGGTTAGAGGATTAATATAGTACTATGTAGAGTGCTATTGGGAGTTAGATGGTTGCATGAAATTGAAGGCAAAGTGTTTTCCAATAAAAATCCTCTCTTTCTCTACTTATCAGGAAAGCCTAATTTGGGTATTATGGAATGGGACAAATCAGGAGGAAAAAGGGAAGAGCTGTTGCCTAGAGCATTAGTGCTTTCATAATCCTTCATATTAGGAGAGGAGAGATTGGCTGTGTGTGATTGAAAATTAGGAAGATTAATAGGCATTCATAAATGAGAGATAAATGCCTGAGTAAATCAAGAACTCCTGTATTGATAAGTGTAAGGCATGGATGTGCTGAGAATTACAACACCTATGGCCTGTGATGACCTCTTTCATGGCATTTGCTCATACATTATAGTTTGGCACCACTAGTAATGGCCTGGGGGAAAGCAAAGTAGACCAATTGTTGGTAACGAACATAGGAGGATTTGACCTCACAGTTGGTGAGGAGTACTTCATGCAAACATATAGGTAGAGGAAGATAATACATACCATAGCGCTTGGCAGGATTTATTAGATTATTGGTGTTTGTGGATTATGATAAATGGGAGATTTAAATAGAGGATTCGATTGTAATATAGAAGAGTTAGTGTGGTTAAATGTTGAGAGTGTATTTTGGACTGGAATTGAAAGAAGAGAAGAGCTGGTTTGTTTTGAGGCTTCAATAACTTTGATAAAAGGTTCAGAAAATGTTTAGGCAAGAGAAACAAGGTCCTAAAACCTTACTCAACAATGAGTTGAGGGCTGAGTGATGAGGAGTAATATTAACACCTTCAGTCTATGATTCAAGCTCAAGTAAAGTTACAAAATGGGCAGTAGATGTAAAACATATTAAATAGTATATCTTCCCATCCTAGGCGATCTTGAGCACCTCTCTGAGAGAATCTGAAGGCTTAGATTGTTGGACTAGCTATTCGGGCGCTGATAGGAGGTTAGACGGTCATATTATTAACAATCTATACGGTTCGGCATAGGGTAGTTAATTTGGTTTGTTTCACCTTATACGCCGTTCAGGGTAAAGCATAGGGGACGTGCTTTGCGGATCGGGGTTGCTCTGAGTTTGGGGTCACTGGAGCGCGATGTTTCTATGTATCATAGTCTCTTAGAGTTGTTTTGCGTTTAGTTTACATTCCTGAGTTTTTAGCTACTTGGGTGTATGGCATCCTTAGTAACGGAAGCCCTCCGCCAGTCCAAAAACATTGATATACTAGTAAACGTAGCAGGCTACCTCCGCGAAGGCTGAGTGGAAGAAACAAGGAGGAAGAAACACAGCATTTATACAAAACAAACCTCTTCTGCCCGATAAACCATGCGCGAGCACTACTCCAGCACTTCCATGCTCGCAGAGCGGGAGTAATCGCCTGTGTCGCGGGAATAGGCGCTCTTCTAGGAGCTGCAGCCGCGGGGTACTATTGCGCGAGTAAAGCTGCGCTCAAAGTCGTTACCAAGGCATTGAGGGTTGAGGTTGCGGCTTTTGGGATTAAGGTTTGGTGTGTGATGTCGGGTCATTTTAGGACAAGCTTTTTGGACAAGGGGAATAAGCTTGCTGTTGAAGGGCGGATTGACGAGTATGAGGATATGCTCGGGGCATCAGTATGGGATTTAGCGCTTTTAATGGAAGGTAGCCGGGGGATCCGGTGAAGGCAGGGAATGTAATTATTGGAGTTTGGGCGGGGGATGGGGGGTGGGGGTGTCTGCGGTAATGCTTGTTGGGGGAGTGTGTTTGCCAAGATGGAGGAGGTCTGTACGAAGACTGTGGGGAAGATTGAGGGTTTGAAGGAAGCGGCTGTATACGGATTTGTAGGGTGTTGTGAAGTCTTGAGGATGATTTGGTTTGTTTTGGTTTATGGAAAATATAATCTTTTTTCTCTCTCTCCTCTCCACGTCTGGTAATTGGCTTTGCTACTTGGTCGTTCAGCTATCTACACTCGCTATGCACGGTACATTATGAATTGTACGAATGACACTACAGTACTTGAGCTGAGAATATATGTCCGGAACCGGCCGCGGCTGCTGTGCTAGCAACTGTACTAGTAGACCAAAATCTGGAATAAAAGCCGCAAAAACTTTTCCACCAAGTGCATTAGGACCTCTTGCCCAGGGATAGCTTTGTCACTTTTCAGGTGTCTGCCCAGTCATGTTTTTGTGCTGTCGAGTCGCTAGTTGGTTATCGCCGCTTCCTGACTTTCGGCCTTCGCTGAAGCTGGCGAGTACAATAGTAATATTCTAAAAGTGGTAACCACCCCCCAGATCTATCCCGCAGCTCGCTTATCTAAATTCAAATGACAACATCGGGCATATCCGCACGAATCTCGAGAGCAGGAAAGGGACTCAACAGCATTAACACGACCACTATATTCATAGAAAATGATGGACACTCACGTAGCTGCAACTACCGAAACGGTTTTTGTTTCCAGGGACACTCTACAGGTCGAAGTTTACAGAGGTTCGTGGTGGGTAGGTGGGTCAAGGTTCCAATCGCCAGCATGCAGTTTCCTCGACTTGATAGGAAGAGGAAGTACAGGTACTGCGCGGTATAGTGTAGTCCTGTACTTGCCCCCCACATGGTACGACCTTGGGAGAGTGGTCTAGGGTCTTGGTAAGTTTGATTTATTGTCCTGGGGTTATAACTTTTTAGGGGGATTGTTTGGTTGGTTTAGAGAGATTGACACGCTAGACGATAAGATGAAGTGAGTACCGGCAGGGGCCCTTGAGCTTAGTGCAGTATAGCACTGAGCTGGCGCTCATATTACTATCGTCAATCTTAACAACGACATTCACGACAAAACATATTTGTTGGAGGTGTGGACGTGGAGGCCAGAGAAAAAAGTTTTATTGAGAACTAACTAATAAGTGCTAACACCTTAGCCACTGCCCTCCATTTTACAGTGCGCCAGTTCCTCCTTCAATGACTCAATCCAGTTAAACAGATCCAGCACCCTATAAAGATGGTCGTCCGGAGATATGTAGCCAGCGAGAGCAGCCTCCAGCCCATTTTGGTCTGCCGGCTCCGGGCACACCGGGGGCGGGCACACCGGGGGTGGGCAGACTGGGAGCGGGCAGACGGGCTTGGGACAGACCGGCTGGAGGCAGACAGGGTCTCCACTGTCGTGCAGCGGGAAGGCAGGGTTTGCGGATTTGGCTCCCAAGTGGGGGACGCCCGGCACGGTAATGTTTACTGGGCAGTAAACATTTAGACCCGAGCAATGGCACCCTGGGCAATGGTTGTCGGGGCAGCGACAGTTGCAGTCAGGACAATGGTATTTGGGACACTTGGGAGGGTCCGGGCAACGGCAATTGCAGTCCGGGATGCTGGCGCACTCAAAAGTGGGGCAGGACGGAAAGGTCGGGAACGGTGGTATGGTAGGCCAGGTAAGATTGCCCAAAAGCGGAGGATCGAAGCGTATGGTGGAATTGGTGACTTTGGGGTTCAAGTTGACATTCCCCGCAGAAGATTGCTGAGCGGTCAAGAAATAGACGATGAATGGACCCACGATGGACGAAATAAGACTCACAATCGCCACACTCATAGGGGATACTGATGGCCAATACTTGAGCCAGAATGCTAATAACAAGAAAATAGCTTAGTTAGCACACCATGTTTGGAACTTCTAAATGATTTTAACAAACCTCCGAATCATTTCAATCTGCTCTGCTTGCCACGTCCCTCCTCTTCTCTAACTGGTCTCGCACCTCCTCCACCTCCACCCTCTTGTCTAACTGGTCCTCCACCTCCTCCACCACCCCTAGGATTCTCCTCCCCTCTGGGAATCAGTTGAAGCTCATGTTCACTGCCGGCTGCAGACATCCTAGTCAAGTGCTGAGTTAGTATCACCAATTTTACTCTATAGATCTAACTCTCTTTATTACACAGAGCCAGAGCAAATAAAAAAAGAATTAAAATTGTGCTTACCTTTGGTTTTTAATGAAGGATACTTGGAGAGGATGAAAATTTGTTGGTGAATTGTTGTTGCGATGTGCTGTTGGTAAGGTTGTAGTTGGGGGGGAGTAACTAAGGAAAGCAGGAAGTGTGGCTTTTAAACAGAAAGTGATGGCCAAGAAACCATACAAAAGGAGTTTTTAGTGAGTCCCAAATAGAGTCTGTGACTGCTAACACTACCCTACAAAAGCATTCTAGGGCACACTTATTCAGCTCAAGCATAATACTCAAAGATATAGCTAGTACTTGTGTACAAATATTTCTCATGCGGATTAGAGGAATAAGAGACATAACTGCCAAGGACTCAGATGTTGCACTAAATTGTGAAATATCACTTAAATGCTATAATACCAGCAGATACTAGAGTGAATTGATTATGAAGGTAAAAATTATAGATAATAAAATATTTGGTCAAACTTATGAGATACTTCAACAGGCTGCCATTAGCTACTAGTGGCAGTCCTCTTGTTCTTATGAGTAATGTCAAAGTATTGAGTGTTGAAGGATATGACCAATAAGATGATAAATATATAAGATAAAGATGGTAAATATAGATAAAAAAGGTAAATAGGGAGTAAAAATAATAAAAATGTCATTAACAGCAACATGAGGTTGTACTGGACCGAGTCCAATAGTTTAGTACAAGTCCTATAGGCAAGATACAACCCTGAACGAGGCCTACCATTCCAATTACAAGTAACCCGGCATCAGGTATTTCATTGAAGCACTTCAGGGTATACAATTTGTTTCGTCAGAGTTGGGGTATCAATAGATGGCTAAAGAATAGGTCCATCTAATGATCTTACTTGGGAAAGTGTAAGATAGAGCTGTCCATAGGTGAATGCGTCAGTATGGAGATCTACACCAACCTTCAACAAGAACCACCTTTGGGACTTAGTTACTGTTATAGAAAAATAAACTCAGACAGGAAACTGCATACATCCAACAATGAAGGGGAGATCCTTCTTCAGAGTGGTAAGCTTGATTCTGAGTAGTAGGGAATCTTACCATCCCACTTACCTCTGAGAATCAAAACCATCAGACAGTTTCAGCCAATGCCGAAGTGTCTCAATCTTCTCCCATTGCATATACAATTCTTAGGACTTACATTTGTAAGCAAAATAAGTTGAACTCCAACCTAAAGTGTAAGACTGGAAGGGGAAAGGAAAGCTATATTAATACGATGCAAATATTGCACTGAATAGTGTTCGGCTGCTGCAATATCTGCATTGGGATCTAGAGAGTTAATTGTCTTCTAGTGAGGTTCTATGCGTGGAATTGTATTGAGAGTTTCTCATTGAAATCATTCACTGTGTCACTCTTGAAGGCTAGAATTGCTCTGCCTACAAGATCAATAGAAGATGTAACAGTTTCTTGCAGTAGTGTCTGTGGATATAGGAGGTTACAGATTTGCTCAATAGTGGGAATTTTGCGAATAAATGGTAGAAATTGAATCTTTCCAAACTAGGTAGGATCGGAGACTAGGCGGTTGACAAATTCAGGGACGAAATGGGGAGCACTATTTGCTGCTATCCTTATTCTAGTCTTTAGCGTTAAGATTTGTAGGCTGTTCCAGATGGAACTATGGTGAATACACACTTGCAGGATAGCCTCCCTTGATACATGTCTAACAACTGGCAAGATTTGTGCAAAGTCACTACCCAACGCTATTGGAATTCCACCAAATAGTTGATTGTTCCTTTCACCACAAATATAATTCATGGTCCAATTCACTATGGCAAAACAGGTCTTATGTGACATGACTACCTTATCCCTGATAATCAGATAAGTTTTCCTGATCAACTCAGCCAGAGTCGAATTGCGGGATATCACACATGCCAGATTTCTAGCAGTTGATAAGGGAATTTGAAAACTTGGAATGTGTAGTGCATCCATGGAGTAACAATTATGCTACAATATTAGATGAAGCCACAGAGAATACGATCTTTACCTTGGCCCTGAGGGAGCTGCATAAGGAGTTCTACAGAAATGTTTTTCCAGTACGTGCAGGACCTTGCAGGAAGAATCGAGAATCTAGATTTGTTTGATGATTCTGCACATATTGATGTAAAGCAGCAAGAATAACAACAAAACAATCAGATTGCTCTCGGCTTAGCTGTGCTCTCATCATATTATAAGCTGCCAGTTCCTGTTCACAATCATAGTTCAACTCTTTCTCAAGGACTGTGTAATGACTAATACCATATTGAATTTTCCAAGTGAGACATGGTATATGCAAGCCATATTCAAGGAGGCTCTTGCCAAATTCATTCAAGTTCCCTTGAATCCTGTTAAAACCATAGTAATGGTCAATCTCCTCTTCCATTTTCTCGGCACCTTGAGGGACAGGAATAGTGCCTGTTGTTAGCAGATGAGGAATATTATCACAAATGCTTCTTCCAAACATTACCCAAATGGCAATTGGGTTTGGGATGGTGGTATGCTGGAGAGAAAATGCACCTAGTTGTTGGACAGCCATACCAGTCATGAACCCTGATCCTGCTTGAAATATAGCCACTTATTCCGCATTATCTTCGAACAGATCTAGTGTAATACAAGCCTTTTTGAATGTAAGAAACACTATACCATCAACTGATCTGAGACTTTCTGAGCTAGTTGCTCCAAGAACAACAGTTCATCATAGGTGGAGATAGTATCTCTCTCTCATAAATGGACTGGCAGAATACAAACGGCCTATTGCTGTACCCCTTTGTCTTTTCTGCCACTAATTATTTTACCCTTAATTACAAAATACTCAGGGAATTCATGGTACAGATGCTGTGTGCCATCTTGAACCTGAGGATTAGAAGCAAAAAATCCCATGAATGTTGTCATGGAGGCATCAATTTGTTCTCAGATTCAATCAATATCAGCAATCTCTAGGAAGTAAAAAGGCTGTTAAACAGGCAGATAAAGGGCAAGATGAGTGACAGGAGGTATTTCCTCATTTATATCAAATGCAAACATGGGCCAAATAGCATCAGGAGGACCTATATCGCGTCTATGGAGATAGTGCTTGATCTTATCATGCTCAGAGTTAACAATAACCGGAGTATCGTTATACTCTTTGTAAATAAATCTGTAAATGTACTTCACAGCTAACATTCAACCGCAAACCTGCACATTTATGTGAGCATTGCAGATATGGGTATTATAACGGAGAGATAGGTAAGGACTGTATGGCACCAGCCTACGATTATCAATTACGGTAGGGACTGTACCTGCTATGCCATGAAATGGAAGGGTAAAGAACCTACTAGTATTCTGTGCCTGATACAAGGAATATCCATGGTTAAGGATTAGAGTTTCCTCCTGAAAGTTATACGGTTATCCCTTGTAAGAGGTGTTCACGCGCATAGGCCTTTCATCTATAAGATATTACAATTTCCCCCAGCACATGTTGTATTCATCCTGGTATTCTAAATTATAGTTTGTAACTATTGCCTTATGAGAATATCATTAGTTGAGATTTTAGCAGATATATAGTGGTCGATATTGGCCACAATAGGGAACTCTGCATCAGTTTTAAGATATAATAGGAGATGCAGATGAGGGAGTCCACCCTTCTGGTACCCTATAGTCTAAACCCAGTCAACCTAGGGACAAAAATAGTTCTTTATTCTTAATCTGATCCAGCAAAGCACGAAGCTTGAGATGGAAAACTCTAGCCACAAGATCTGAGTGGTCTGCTACTGATTTGACCATCAAATAACTCATCTGGAATCTGCCCCCTGTTTAGATTAGTAGTAAATATAATAAACCGTGAAGGTATTTCAAAGTAGTGTACCAGGACCATACTGTCCAGATATAGCTGTTGCAGGAATCTATCTCTACCAACATACCTTGATAGTAAGACAATTCTCATCCTGACTGCACCCAGGTTCATATCACGTTGGCGCAGTACAGCAGCAAGACCATTATACAAATTAGTCTTAATACAGGCTTTATTGAATTTGAACCAGCTCAGCTTGCCCTAATGAACAACTGTCTAAAATCAACAATGAATTGAGGGAAAAGTTTGTGGATCCGCATGATTGTAGCTGGCTGATCTGTCCTAGTTTGTAGAGGGAACCTGAAGAATTTCCTTTGCAACATTCTCTTATTCTAGTAATTCCCTCACTCATTTCTGATTGTGATTGCCCAGTGCCAGCCAGATTTCCGGTAAGGGAAAAGCAGCACAAAATACAGTAGTAGGTAGTAGACATGATGGAGATTAATGATGAAAAATCCATTGCTGGAGATCTCACCATTCAATCAGTCAGCCAGTACAATATCACTATCTTATTTCCTTCCATATTTATTAGAAAGAAGGATAGAAACTTGATCAGTGGTGGATTGGTTCTCACCTCTAATACTTGCCTCAGTATCAACAAACAGGATGAATGTTAGATTGTGAATGATTCGCAGAATATGATCTTGCATTAAAAGCTGCTTGAACAGCTTATTAGCTCTCCAATAGAGTGGGATCAATGGGGATACATTTTGTAGCATCAATGTCAGAGATTCAATCAAAGTCAGATACAGCTTTGGTGCTCTTAATAATCTAGGCTGAGCTGCCTAAACTGTATCATACATATAAATCTGCAAAATGAGGGCATATTGGCCACCAGGTGGCAGCAAAGGGCCTTAATGGTAATATTCAGGACCAGTTATCTGCAGGAGAGGGTAGCCCTCAAGTATTACCCTAAATTGTCATCTGCATTGTTGCAGATAGATGTAAGGGCAAAACGGGAATTCCAGTGATGGATCTCCTGTAGGAATAAGCTTGACTGACACTCTTCCCCTGATATTAAGGTATTCAGAGGTTCATGCAAAGCTCTTATCCTCTCCACAATTGTATGATCATGCTTGCAACAGGACTCAAAGGTGTCAGCCCTAGAATGATATACATGAGGTCGTTCTGCTTGCCACTGCAGTGCATGGCAAGGGCCACAAACTAAGCCTATGTAATCCAGCAGGTGGACTGTTTATTCATAATGCTACATAACATAGGCCGTATGGACAAAACCCAGATTTTGGGCCATAGCTAGGACCACCTCAGGGACTGCAATAGGGGCCTGTGAGGTAATTGACACTCCAGTATCTCCAGCAGCTTGTTGCCGATGTCTAGTATTCGACCGTCTTGGCTAAGGAAATATATTATTAGTTAGCTTACTATTTGTTAAAGATTTAACATTATAAGAGTATGATAAATGTTTCGTACTAGGAATTCTTTGCACATTCTCTTCCTGTTGCTTCTGGAATTGATATCAAATTCAGGAGGTTGTCTATCATACAAGTACTCACTACTTCTATACTCTCCATCATGCATTCCAACTGTATATTAATTTGTAGGCTTAATAACTAATGAAGAACCCGGAATAGGCCTAATGTTATTTATACCAAAACAGCATTTAACCTAGATTCCGCTCAGTCCTGATAGCATAATCTAGATCCTAATAGCCCAGGTTCAGAGTACGTCTCCGGTGAACAAAACTATTCAATTCAAAGAAAGATACCTGGGCTCCACCAACAATCCATTGCCTATTATAAACTGAGTAAATTGTGCCACAAACTACCACAAACATAAAATGAAAATTCTAAATTAATAATCTCTTTGTAAAGTAATCACTTCCTCTACCCCGCTTCCCCTGTGAGCTGTATCAAACTCCTGATCTAGCACCCAGACCTTTATTTCTTTCCAGATATCTTCTGTATCACTACATGGTGTTTTTTCAGCCAGATGTGTGTAGGATATTGCGGCTGAATTGGTGTTAGGCCTCTGAGATTTGGGACCGAACTTGGTCATAGCCAAGCCGTCCTGTACTTGTGATGCCTTATTTGTCCTCCTAACCGCCTCTGCCATATTGACTTGCTCCTGCTCAACAGGTAGCCTGAAGATGGTTTCTCTAGTGACCACCTTGCTTCAGTTGACTTGCAATTGTCTGGAGTGGTTCATTTTTGTTGTTTTCCAATCTGATTATGATCCTGTTGGTGAGCCTCCTCCTCCGGTACCTTATTCGTGATAGTTTGCTGAAAGCCTTCCCACAGGCCAGAGAGAATTCCTTTTAGCTTCAGGGAGGAGACACGAGTATATGTGACCAGAAAGTATGCTGTTAATGTTGTACTGCTGACAGCAGAGTGTTATTTGGGAAAAAGCAAAAGGGAGTTGCAACCAATTGTTTTGGTACATAGGTTCCTGGTTGACGTCTCATTTGTTTCATCACTCCAGTTCTCTGTCGGAATTTAAAGGAGTTACTTCCACTGACTCCCAAGTACTCCAAATATTGTTCGCTATAAAAGCTAACTTCCTAGACGGCATTAATCTTCTATAAAATAAGTAAATTGTTTAATAACATGGAGAAGTTAGAATGTGTATAGCAATTTGGAAATACAACAGTAATGATTCCCCCTTATTGATACTGGCATGCCCTTTCAGCCCAAAAACATCGAGTTTATTCCAATAGTGCCTCTGCAAGGAACTGGAGAGTTTCTTATCCAAAGGCTTTAACAGGTGAGTTGAGTGGGCAGGGAGACAACAAACGTTAAGATTGCCATTTGGACAATAGTCAAACAATAACCAATTGAAATGGGAAGTATACCCATCTAGGATTACAAGGTGATAAGCATATCCAGTACTATACATTCCAAATAATATATGTATAGTTAGTTCAATCCGTTACTATTGGTTTCTTGGTTAATATTTACCTCTCCAGTGCTTTTGTGTCAAAAGCTTCTTGTAATCACCCCAACCCTGATTCCACATTACTCAACTCTTTTTCTGAAACACTGAATATGCATAAATTTGGTGCTTTTAGGTTGAAATACCAGCCCATGTAATGGGCTTGGCCTTTTTTAATTGTTATAGGGGGAAGAATGAAACTATTACCGGAAACAAATATGATAACTGTAACCCTCACTCAAGAGACATCTGGTACTAAATTAGGTGTCCCTGGTCTCTTTTTATTCACGTTACACCAAGAGGTTACCCCTATCATTAATCCCTTCTCGTTCACATTGTATATATGGGATAGTAAAATGTTAAAAAATTTGATACAATATAGCAACTAGATTTTCAATTAATAATAAGATAGATGGAGGGGAGAAAATAGTCTAATCTTGTTAAAGTAATCTTTTATTACCTGTGAATCAGTAACAAGAACCCTCTGATAATTCATAGGTGAACTTAAATGGGATGTAAGCTGGGGGTGATAGAGAAGAAATTGGGAAATCCAATGGTTTCCTAAAACATGATTATTGATCCTTCACCATACAATTGCTTGCGCCAAGTGCTTGATTAGTGATATCTTGACTGGATGCCCCCTCTCATCCAAACACACATACCAGAGGACAATAGAATTTTCCTTATACTCTGGCAAAATCTGCATTTTGTGATACCCAGACACCAGAGACTCCACCCCCTTCAACATTCCCTCCAAGGTTGAATTAGATATTCCATACTTCTCAGCTCTACCGTGGATTGAGGCTTCTGTGTTATTGCAGTAAACATAACTGCATCTTTGAGTCAAGCTTGTCTTTCAGCTTTCTTCAGGTACTTGCTGTGTGGCATCTATGTAGATTTTGTGTTTATTTGGTACGCTATCTGACAGGGCTGTGTTTTTTAGTTTTAGGGGAGATAGGCGTTGAGGTTGTCTTGGCACAAAGCCTGATCCCAGTTCCAAGCTGTTTCCCCGGCAGATAGATTATACCTTTAAGCTACCTAGAAGAAGAGAATAAAGAAGTGCTAGTTACAAGCTTTATTATTGTAGATGGTAGAGTCTCTGTAGAAAAACAACTGCCTATATTAGCAAATGTTGGACAATCCAAAAAAGAAAACTCGGAGGGAGTGGTGGAGGAAATAATAATGTGAAAGGAGTGGTTATAACAAATTAAAAGTAGGATAAATAAGAGATAGAAATGGGAGAAAGAAAGAGGAGAGCGATGGGGAGAATTGTTAGTGGTAACAAAGGAGATATTTGGGAAAGAATAAAAATTGTTATAAATTAGAGAAGAAAAGAGAAGAGTGTTGCAGGTAAGAGGAAGAATGCGGGAAAGGGGAGAAGAAAAATTGTTGTATGCAGAATTGAGATGGGCCCAGCCAGATGGTGGTCATGACAGCTATCAGTTATCTCAATATACTGATCAGATGAGTTAAGATGGCCTTGAGATAGCAGGATAGGTCATTTTGAAGAGCCTATCTGGTACATAATAGACTAGCAGCCCTCTCGCCCCTACGGGTCTTATTCCAGTATTGAGCATTGAATAATATAGGCAATAGGGGGAAAAATATATAAAATAATTATAGGAAATACATATAAAAAGAAAAATACATAGTAAAAATAATAAATGTACGATTAACAGCAACTTGAGGCAGTACTGGACCCAGTTCCATGGTTTAGTATAAGTCATATGGGCAAGATACAACTCTGAACCAGGCCTGCCATCCCAATGGCTAGTAACCCATCATTAGCAACTTCAGAGAAGGACTTCAGGATATACAATATTTTCTGTCACAGATGAAGTGTCACTGGATGGCAAGAGAGTCAGTCTATCGAATGAGGTTA
Source organism: Tuber microsphaerosporum (assembly GCA_003521225.1). NCBI lineage: Eukaryota > Fungi > Ascomycota > Pezizomycetes > Pezizales > Tuberaceae > Tuber > Tuber microsphaerosporum. The sequence continues at coordinate 18,978 of QOVD01002185.1, forward strand.
CCTGAGAAAGTGCAACATGGAGCTGTTCATGGGTGAATGCGTCAGTGCGGAGATCCACACCAACCTTCTCCAAGGACTGCCCTTGTGGCTTATTTACTGTCATAGCAAAACATACACGGACAGGAAACTGCTTACGTTCAAGAATGAAGGGCAGATCCTTATCTGTAGTTGAAAGCTTGATTCTGGGTAGGAGGCGCATTTCACCATCACACTTACCTCCCAGAATCGCAACCTTGAGACAGTTTCGGCATATGCCTAATAGTGTCAATCTTGTCCCATTACACATACCGTGCTTTGGGCTAAGGTTCCGGAGTAAAATTAGTGGAATACTAACACGGAGTCTAAGACAGGAAGGGGGAAGGGAAGCTATATTAATACTTTACAAATATTCCACAGCATAGTGTTGAGCTGCTGCAACATCTGCATTGGATTCTACAGTGTTGACAGCATCATAGTGATATTCTATGCCTGGCATTCTATCTAGCAGTCTGTCATTGAAATCATTCACTGTTTCATTTTTGAAGGCAAGAATTGCTCTGCCAACAAGAGTACTATGAGATGTGACAGCTTCCAGCAATAGATCTGGTGGATATAAGTAATCACAGAGTTAGTCAATATTGGTAACTCTGCAAATAAAGTGGGGAAAGTGAATGTTCCCAAACTGGGTTGGATTAGAGACCAGACCTTTGAGAAAGTCAATGAAGAACTGATTAGCACGATTTGCTGCTATCCTCATGCTTGTCTTTAACCTTGAGATTTGTAGACTATTCCTGATTGAACTATGTTGAATACAGGCTTGAACTGTCGCCTGCCTTGAACCACGTCTTACAACTGGTAAGATTTGCGCAAAGTCAACACCAAAAACAGTTGGAATTCCACCAAACAGTCTGAGTCCACTGTCACTCCCACCGCAAATATCATTCAAGGTCCAGTTCACTGCCTCAAAACAGGACTTATGTTGCATAGGCACCTCATCCCAGATGATCAGATGAGTTTTCCTGATCAACTCAGCAAGAGTGGAATTCCTGGAAATATTGCATCCCAGATTGCCAGCGTTGGATAAGGGAATTTTAAACCTTGAATGCGCAGTACGTCCACCTAGTAACAATTGAACTGCTATACCAGATGAAGCAACACGGAGTACAATCTTTCCTTTGGCCCAGAGGTAGCTGCATAAGCAGTTGTACAGAAATGTTTTTCCTGTACCTGCAGGACCTTGTAGGAAGAGTCTAGAGCCTGGATTTCTGTGGGAACTATGCTCATGTTGATGTACAGCAGCTATAATAACTTGGAAGCAATCAGATTGCTCTGGATTCAGCTGTGCTCTCATTATATCATAAGCTTCTTGTGCTTGTTCACAGTTATAGTTCTACTCTTCTCCTAGTACTGCGCTATGGATTACCATATTCGGAATTGTCCAATTGAGGACTGGTTCTGGCAAACCATATTCAGTTAAGGTTTTGCCAAATTCTTTCAAGTACTCTTGAATCAGGTAAAGACCGTAGTCAAGGTCAATCTGATCTTCAATTGCCTCTGCACCAGAAGGTACTGGAACTCGACCTGTTGTCAACAGATGAGGAACATCATCACACATACTTCGTCCAAACAGTTTCCAAATGGCACGTGGATTGGTGATGGTGGTATGCTCTAGGGCCAAAGCAAATAGATCTCGCACTACCCTTCCAGTGATGAAATCTTCTCCTTCACGAAACAGAGCTACCAATTCCCCATTATCTTCCAATAGATCAAATGCAACACATGCAGCTTTGAATGTTGTGAACACTATACCATCAACCGTTCTGAGATTTTCAAAGCTAGTAGCTCCTCCAACAACAGTTAATAGTAAGCGGAGATAGTGTCTCTCACCCATAAATGGACTGGCAGAATACATGCAGCCGATTGCAGTACCTCGCTTTCTTTTCTGCCATCCCTCCATTTTTCCTTTATATATATAATGTATGGGGAATTCGTGGTACAAGTACTGTCTGCCATCTTCATTCTGCTTATCATAAGCAAAGAATGCAATGAGTGTTGTCATGGACCCCTCAATTTGTTCACGAACATGTTCAAGATACTCGTGTTCTGAGAAGTAAATTGGCTGTTGCCCTGGCAGATGAAGTGTAAGATGTGTAGCGTCCATGCAGATAGCGCTTGATCTCATCATGGTCAGACTCGACACTCACTGTTGCTCTGTCACCACCTTTGTAAATATATTTGTGAATTTCCTTCACAGCTTGCACTGAACTGCAAACCGCAACATTTATGTGGGCATTGTAGCAGTGAGACAAGTAAGGGCTGTATGGCACAACCCTACGATAGTCAATCACTGCGGTAACTGTACCTGCTATTCCACGAACAGGAATGGTGAAAGACCTGCCTGTATTCTGTCTCGAGTATAAGGGGTACCCATTTTCTGGAATGATAGTTTTCTTTGGAAATCATGTGGATACCCTGTATAACAGGTAGTCACCACTGCTGGGTTTAGGCCTTTCATGCACAGGGCATTACCATTTCCCCCAGAACATTGTGTGTGCAACATTGGATTCTGAATAATACTACTTAACTGTTGACCTATGACATCGTCTTCAGTTGGCAGTTCAGCGGATATGAACCTATCAATATAGGCAGGTGTAAGGAACTGGACATCTGTTTTCAAAAACAGTAGCAGATGCATATGTGGAAGTCCACGCTTCGGGTACTCTATAGTATAGACTAAGCCCAGCCATGGACCAAACACTTGTTTCTACTTGATCTGATTCAATAGATCTCGCAACTTGAGATGGAAAACTCTAGCCACCAGATCTGGGCGATCAGCTGCTGTCTGACATGGGAATAGCTCCACTTGAATCTCCGCCCATTTTGGATTAGCTGTAAATGTGATAAACAGAGACGGTTTTCCAAAGTGGCGTACCAGGACTATACTGTCCATATACTGGTATAACTGTTGCATGAACCTGTCTCCACCAACCAAGCTTGATGGCAAGACAATCCTTCTCCCCACCTCACCAAGGTTTACATCACCTTGGACCAGGACATCAGCCAGGCCATTGTACAATTCAGGCCCAATACATGCCTCATTTGATCTGAACCAGCTCAGTTTGTTCTGATTACAAACTGCCCAGGCATCAATCACAAATTGCTGGAAGAGCATTTGGGACCGCATGATGGTAGCTGGCTCATTGATCCTTGTATGGAGACGGAACCTGAAGAATATCCTTTGAGGCATTTTCTCAATCTGCCGATAACCACCCTCATTTCTGTGGGTTCTGGCCCAGTGACAGCCAGGTTCCCTATAAGGGAAAAGCAGCACATAGTGCAGTGGCAAGTATGGGGCATGATTGGGATTGAAGATGGAGAATCCATTTGTTGGGACCTTACAATTCAATCTTTCAGCCAGTACAATATCACGAAATCCTCCACTTTCATTATCCTGAGCAAGGATCATTGCAACTTCATCTTCCGTGGTGAGGTTTTCACGTCCCATATCTGCCCCACTATCCACGCTCAGACACAATTTCGGATCAAGAATGATGTGCAGGTTAGGCTCCTGCTCTGACAGCTGTGCGAACCTCTCCTTGGCTTTAAGATACAGCTGGATAAATAGAGATATACCTTATAGCCTCCCAGTAAGAGATACAATCAATGTTGGATCCAGCTCTGGCGCTCTTTGCCGATCTCAGTAGAGCAGCCTGAGCTGGATCATAGAGATACATCTGCGAGTACAGAGCATCCCGGCCCCCTGGCCGAACCAGGGGACCCTGCTGGTGATATACACCACTGTGAATTTGGAACAGCTGAAAGCCTTCTCCAATAATGCCTGTAGAGTTATGGGCATTATACCGGATAGAGGCAAAGGCAAACAGGGAATTCCAGTGACGGATCTGCTGTTGGAACAACCTTGACTGACCATCTTGCCCAGTCATCAAGGTTTTCTGAGGCTCTGGCAAAGCCCTTATCCTCTTCACCCTCGCATCCCCGTGTTTACAACAGGCCTCAAAGGTACCTGCCCTAGCACGGCGCGAATTTTGCCCGGGTAGCTTTTCAGCCTGCCAGTGCAATGCCTGGCAAGCAATGCATACCAGGTCCATACGACCCAGCATATGCGCTGTCCATTCTGATCGGCCCTCAATAAAGGCTGTTGGGGCAGAATGTTGATTTTGGCCCACAGCCTGAACTGCCTCTGGTGTAGCAATCTCAGCTGCTGCCCTCTGGGCAGACTGAACACGATATCTGGCATCACGCTGTCTTGCCTTATGGAATATTGCCTTATGGAATATTCCCTAGTTAGCCTCTTATCATAATATCTTTCACCTTATTTTGCATAGAGGCTGATTTCTTACCAGGCATGCCCTAAAAGTCCTCCAAGAATTGCCTCTCCCATCGAGATCGAACTCTTCCAGGCCCTTATCTCGCCCGCTATTGCTACACCTTTGGTTCTCTATACACCCTGGTAACAGTTAACAATTTTAATAATCCAAAGCAAATGAAAGATGGAATAAGAGGGAACACAGTATACCTTGAAAGTGATATGAAACATGGAATAGAGAAGCACCGGGAATCTAGGTGTAGCAGTACCAATAGGTGGCAAGCCTGTTGTGAATAAATAAATCCCCTATTAGCAAATATTCTGTGGGAAAAGAATAATGGATTGGGGGTAGCTGAGAGAGAAAAAATTGTGTGAAGAAAAGAATATGGAGGTGTAAAGATAGAGGAGTGGTATGGAAAGAGAACAGGTATGTGAGAGTGCAAAAGAGGTAGCTGAAGAGGGAAAATGTATGTGGTGGAGGAAGAGTGGTGTGCAGAATAATAAAAGATGTAATACGAGGAGGCGAAAGAGAGAAGAGAGAGGTGGTAGTAATGAAGAAGGAAAGAGGAGGGAGAGAGGAAGGATTATATGAAGGATTGGGATGTGCCAAGCCATGAGGTACTATGCGGCTTGTGGGTGATTGAGATACACCACATATGACTGCTGTTTATGAGGGTTGCCATGAGGGCTGGTTACCACAACCTGATAAGATTAGATGGCTATCACATGGTCAGATCGCTTATTGTGATAAGCATGTACATTACATATTAGACTAGCAGCCTCCTCCTCAAGACCTTGAGGTGGGTATTTTCTCCTGTAGCTGTTTTCTCACTTTTGTTATTATAGAGGCCCTTCCCCTGCTCCCTCTCACTCTCACTCTCCCCATCCACGTCTGCACCTCTACCCCTCCACTCTCTTATTTCCC